>OY294067.1:8970651-9236262 GCA_958510875.1 Endomychus coccineus
ATGTAAAATAGAACAACAAACGAATATAATATGTAATAATAAATAGAGCATGTAGTATGAAGGCATCATCTATCAAATGAAGCATTATACAAGTGAGTGCCAAATTGGCTTGCAGCATGAGAACCTTTGCATGAATATTGAAATTGTAACGATAGAAATTGCGTGATGCTGATGCGTGCTACACTACCTGTAGGTAAAGAGGTATATCTATTTACCTTACGTGTTGTGACGTAGGCATTTAGACACGGCAATTTGTAAAGGAGGCGTGTGAGGCCACCATTACGCAAAGGCTCCGGGACTCGGCTAGGACTTTGCGTTTTAATATTCTTTTGTAACTGTTGATTAGACTAAGTTAACGCTTATTTTCTTACATTTACATGTAAAACAAGTACGTATAAGCTTTATGCATTTTTCGCTCACACGACCCAATTTGTATATACTTACTACTTATTTTATTATAAACACTGATCACGAAGATATGCAAAAACCTGAAATCAGTTCTCCCATATTCAATAAAATATAGCGAAGGCTATATTTGGCTATACTTACAAAATTTTAATAGTCACCTGCCGATCGACCTTTAGATTTTATTCAAACCATTGGCGGTTTGTCTGGGAATGGAGGGCAAGCAGTGCTTCACTAGTCGAAATTCGTAATAGCTTTCTAATGTTATGTATACCAAAAAGTTCTTCACCTTTCATATGGTATTTCCATTGTCAGTCTAGATATTAAATGCGTTAATAATGATTTATGAAGAGGAGAATTCGAATGTGTGCGAGTTCCATGGATCTAGGCGTATTAAAACGTATTCAAAAAGTCAATCACAAGTGAGGTTAAATTGGCCTTGAACCAAAGTTAACCTACCAAAGTCGGTAGCTAAAGAAATCTATGAGTTATCTTTGGATCGAGATATACTTGAACTGTACCTTAGGTACTTTTGAATACGGGTTAACTAATTATACCAATGGACCTAAGCTTTTCAATATTATTAGTAATTAGTTTTCATATTATGTTGGAAAATACCAGACTTCCCAGAACTCTTATGTCCAATAGAAATGAGAGAGTTTTTTAACCAATATTAGAGTATTGTTTGTATTATATCGTTGAACTTTTGACTTTTAAATCCACCAAGCTTACCACCTTTTCGGATTGAGCCGGAGTACAAATTTTATTGACCTGGATCCCTAATTATACATTTAATTTTGTGGAAATGAACCTTTCGGAGGTAATATATAGGTACTTCCCTAAAAATATGAATAGGTACGGACGTTGAAATTTTTACGTTCAGTTCTTATTGGTTATCCGTCGAGTGACTTTGTGGTACTAGTGTTAGAATACGTCCTTGTGGTGATATTAATCATAAAAATTATCAATGAAAATTGGAACATAAAGCTGAGGATAGTATTCGTCAAAACATTTTAAAATCTGCCAACTTGGTATTGCTAACTCTTGCCAATTAAATCTCGTGAAAGATACGAGCTTTTTAATGAATGGTTGGAGTCAGAGATTTTCTCCCTAAGGGAGATAAAGTTAACTTTACGTCCTTGGGCCGAGAAATTGCTGTTTTATACCCTAATTCAGGGGTCGTAAACGTTATTTTCTAAGGGGGGTAGTAGGAAATACTGTTCACATGATGTAAGAGAATAGTTAAATGAAATCAGTTCCCTACAAATTAATACATTCAACTAAATAGTTTAATAATAAATAATTAATTTACTTATACTTATTTTATTAATAATATAAAAACCAATAATAATTCCCACAAATTATTTCATAATTTGATTCTTACTTTTAAATGTAAATAAATTTGTTATTCTCGAAAACCACAAGAATTTTATGAATTTATCAATAAAATTGCTTATTGAAAATTATGATAAAAAATTATAAGAATACGTCTTTCCAATTTCATCTGAAAAACAGTAAAGGTGAAATATTTTCACTGGAATAAAACTTTATTTACTAATAAGAAATAAATGTAATGTAATTTATTTATTTTTAATCTATTTTTATCAGAAAATCCATTTCAATTTTCAATAAAAATCATTCATAAGTGAAAAAAATTACATAAAAAAGCAAATTTCATCTGAAAATGTTGAAAAAGGTAATTTCTTACTTTAACAAAACTTTATTTTAATTAGATAAAAATTAACATAATTTTTTATTAATGAAATTAATAACCTATCATCGATGATAAGAATAAATCTTCACTATAGAGAAGGATATTCCATAAAGTTTTTTTTAGTGTGCTATCCAGTCCTTGAACTGGATAGCACACTAAAAAATCTTGTACCTAGGGATTCTGATACTAAAACGTTGATTCACCTTTATCAAAGTTCAATTCAAAGAAAGATTGACTATGGTGCCATAGACTACTCAACAGCTAAAAAATTAACATAATTTTTTATTAATAAAATTAATAACCTATCATCGATGATAAGAATAAATCTTCACTATAGAGAAGGATATTCCATAAAGTTTTTTTTAGTGTGCTATCCAGTTCTTGAACTGGATAGCACAATAAAAAAATCTTGTACCTAAGGATTCTGATACTAAAACGTTGATTCACCTTTATCAAAGTTCAATTCAAAGAAAGATTGACTATGGTGCCATAGACTACTCAACAGCTAAAAAGTCTTGGTTATCGATCCAGTGCAAAACTCAGCATTAAGAATAATATTTGGAGCACTTAGAGGAGTCCAGTAGAGAGTATGTATTGCTTTGTCGAGGAACTACTTCCACGATTAAGAAGAGAACAACTGACATCACAATGCGATATAAGAGTTTTATTCCAGAAATCGAATATAAATTACCACAGCCTGGCTTCTAAACATTCCCAGAGTTCTTATGATCGAAATCCCTAAATCATTCCTCCCCTCTACGAAAGAGTTAATTGAATATGGCAAAAAGTTAATTTTCACCTTAACCCATTTTTAAATTACATTGCACCTTGGAAAATTCAACATCCGAAAGTTGACATGACCCTATGTAAGCTTAACAAGGATGAAACCCCTCATCAGACCATCATGTTACGATCTTTTTTACAGATATACCATGGGAATCAGGAATTTTTGTTTATGTATACTGATACCTCCAAATCGAATTGTAAGATCGGATCAGCCGTTGTTACTGAGGAAGCGAGCTTCATATATCGAATCCCCAAATTATTGTAGCTTGAAGCTATTGAACTGGTTTCCTTTCATGAAGCACTTAAGTTACTCATTCCGTCAGAATCTCTTAGTTCTTTGCAAGGTATCTCTCACTTGTACCCCAATAACAACATCGCTGTTCCAATTCTAATGAATACATTCAAAATCCACAATAGAGGCAATGAACTTAGTTTTCTATATGTCCCCTCCCATATACCTAAGGTATAAGAGGAAATAAATTAGCGGACGAAAAGGCACTCTCGGCTACTACTTACTGATGATGCTACAGAAAGAAAATGTTCATGAAAAAAGACTATTTAAATGTTATCAAAAATATATTTACGCAAACCTGGTATATTGAATGGTAACAAAAACTTCAAAATTGGGAAAAATTAAGCAAGAAAACACTAAACTGACAATTCCGCAAAATAGAAAGGACCAAATTGTGATAATCAGATTGCGCATAGAGCACACACCAATAATAACACCTACTTAAAAAAGAAAACCCACCAATCTGCAATCAATGTAATTAGCCAATCATACTAATTTATACAAAATGATACAAATATTTTGATATTAAAAGAGTATACTAATGGCTCTAATAATACTTCTTAAATTTAAAAAACTCTGATCCTAATAAATAACTTTATAATCACATCATGAAACATTTTCCACAGAGTTGAGAGATTCTAAACATAAAATCTATATCAAAATAAAATCCAGTCATACCCTTTAGCCTGTAAATATTCAATTCTGTACTATGTCTCTTATATAAGTAATTAATACAGAATCATTTTTTCGTATAAAAATCCCTATAGACTATACTACATTTTCCTCGAAAGTGTTCCTGTCTTATTTGATTATCGTTGTAATCTAAATGAGATTGTGTTAAAATACGCATAGTAGAGGATTCAAATTAGACACTGTAAGGAAAATAAGTAAAATTCCTCATTTATGATTTCCCGGCGGAACCAAATCATTTATCGCCTTGCTTACTTTGAAGAAAGCATTTCTCACCAAGCGTTTCTAGTTATAATAAACTACAAAATAATATATGCAATTTAGAACATGAATGAATGTTTGCGTGATGCATTGAAACTTATTCAGATATTTCCTCGAGAACCAACCGATTACGTCCAAAGTTTAATTCTAAATCTATCCGTCAGAATAACTTATTTGTAAATTTTCACGAATTTTAACGTTCCAAACAATTCATATACTTAAATAACAATATTATGAATTACAAAGTTGCGATACAATGCAGTGGAAGCACGTTACGTGACGTTAATGAGATTGAACACAAAACGAACACTGGAAATTGAAATTCCCTGAATGAGTGAAGGTTTGATATTATTGCATTTGAGTTGAAAATAGAAGTTGTGACACAATTAAAAAATATCAGACGCTAATCGAGATTGATTGGAAATATCGTATAGAAATATGTACCTCTTGACGTTGTTTCAGGATTTTTTTTTGTAATGTATACAGATATTCCAATTCAGTTCCCAAGAACTACAAGAAGAACACACGTTGATTATATTTGAATCAGTAGGAATTTTAAAACATATCAAACGGCAAAACGTAGATAGTTTTGAATTTTCAAATAGATATTTATAATTCACCAAAAATTGATAATTTCCTCAACACATTATATTATTTGATGCTGTCAACCACTGAAACTATTCTTAATAAACAAAAAAACATTTGTTTCGATGTCTCAGGTCCGTCGAATAACGGTAAAACGTGCCACAAGAGAGCTCAAAATTAGCACGTAGTTTGAATGGGGAAATTGCCTTTTCTGAAACTTTTATGTATTACTTTTATATTTTCGACGATAACAACCTGGAAGCTTATTAAATAAGCTTTCAGACAGACTGAAATTAAAGTTATTTGCATAAAAATCAACGGGGTAGCGTCAATTTGACTAATACGGCGTCGCGTACACAATAGATTGGTTCCGCATAGTATCGTCTCGACTTTGAAGTCGCGATAAAATTCAGGCGACACGAGACAAGACGACATGGCGAATTTTTTTCACAATTCTTGAAATTTTCTCATCTATTATATTCGACTTAACATTCTCATATCAACCGAGAGATACAGTCGGTTTACAAAATACCTGAAAGTCAAGGTAGATCAAGCAAAGCTATGTGCAAACAAAATCCACATTGAACAGTCACATAATAAAAGTAAGGCTATTTGGAATATAGATCATGCACAAACAGGCAAACCAATAAAACAAAATAATTTCCTCGACAACGTCGAAAATACCAACCTTAGAAACACTCAATGAAATGAATTATTTTTTCGTGAATCGATGTAAGGGTTCAATAACTCGTGGTGATATGTCTACATTAATCACCTTAAATAAAAATGAAAACAGTATTTTCATGCACCCGGCCGATAGCAATGAAGTATACAAAGTATTAATGAGTTTCAAATAATTCAAGAAATAGCATAAGGTCTGATATAGTATATGAGAAGAAAGGAGAACCTCAAGGAGTAATATTGGGGCCGCTGTTATATATTATCTATGTAAACGATCTACCTGCTGCAATCAACATTAATATTTCACAATATGCAAATGACACTGCGGCTGAAATTTCAGAGTTGTCAAGTGAAGATCTCCAAAATAATACCTTCAAAATCATTTATTCTTCCAACAAAAAACAATTTAAGTTTAAATATAGATAAAACCAAAGTAATCACTACAACTACAGTAAACAGGACATAACTTACCGATGGCAAAAGAATGTTGATACTCTCTGCTCATACAAGTTTCTTAGGTATAGAAGTTGATTCACAGCTAGATTGGAGATCTTATATAAATCATGTAGCTAATAGCAACATTTCTAAGTATTTCTATGCACTGAGAACGTTATCGAATCAAGTGGGAATTGACACAGCATCAGCTGCATATCATGCATATGTGAAATGAAGGCTGCAGTATGGCATAATAATTTGGGCAAACTCCGCTGAGGCATCCCGAATCTTCATCTTACAAAAAAGGTGCTTGCGAAATATATTCAGGCTCAAGAGCTGTGGGAGCTTTTTTGTTAAGTATAAAATACTTACCTTCTATTCTCTGTATATTTATGAAGACGTCTTGTTTGTCAGAGATAACCCATCTCTATTCATGAACAACGCTGACAATCATGAGTATCAAACAAGATTCAAGGAAAATATAAAATGCCAAAACTTGAATTACACTTATCTGCAGAACAATGTTGAGTTTTCGGCAGCAAAAATATTTAACAAACTTCCACAAGCACTTCGCTCTAAACCTAGGAGTGTTTTGAAATCCATTCTGAAATCGTTTCTCATTGCAAGGGCTTACTACACAATTGATGTATACGTTGATGACAACCTCGTCAGCTTAATCTGAAATCAATCTTCACTAAACTGAAATATTTTATGTTCAAATAGTTTTCATTCTCTTAAATTTTATCAAGTATTCATGACTGTAGGCTAACACCATTCATTTAATAATAAGATTCTTGACCCAATATGAATTATATATAAAATTCTCTGAAATAGGTCACAATAACACTTCGTTTTAAATATTCGTCTTTACGTACGTTTCGGTCTCACGACCATCATCAGAAGACTCACTATGTCCAAAAAGGGGGTTTATTAACTAATTATAGCACAATTTCGATTATTCGTAGTTCTGTTCGTTTCGACGGCGTGGGCTCTTTTGATTGAAGTTAAATTGTACGATTTGGACGTTTGTGCTATAATTAGTTAATAAACCCCCTTTTTGGACATAGTGAGTCCTCTGATGATGGTCGTGAGACCGAAACGTACGTAAAGACGAATATTTAAAACAAAGTGTTATTGTGACCTATTTCCCGAGAATTTTATATACCATTCATTTATTTTTTTTATTTCTCTTTTTACTTTACTGTGACCTGCTCTACACCCATAGGGGTTCTATTGAATTTATGAAATAAATTACTTACTACTTCTTATTGACAACTACTGGTCTTAATATTTTACTAACTAAATGCATTTACAATTATTACTACAAATATCTCTTAAATAAGAAACACTAAAAACACTGTTAAAGTACTGAGGACCGTTCAGATACCATCATAGGCATCTTCAGAGTAAACTGAATTAGAAATCAAAATAATACAATTTTTGATTAATAATGCAAACAAGGGGTTAGTTAACCTCAGCTGGAGAAAATTAGAATTTAATAAATTGCTTCTCGCTTATACATTTCCATCGCTTCTAATTTATCAATATATTTGGGATGACGATCGTGAAATGCTGCTCCGGGAACTACAGGGCTGTCCTGCGGTTCTAGTCGCAGCCATTCTGACTGCCTCCTACATAGACGGGATTGATCTACACTCCATGTTTTTAGGAAGGAATTGCAGTTAAACCTGACTGCCATCAGTGCGAGATTCCTTATCGTCATTGATAGATAGGGGTGACACAGCCCTGCAAGGCCCTCAATGCTGCAGTCGGTGTACTAATCCTCGTGGATGTGATGGCTCTGAGGAAGAGTCCATATATCCTGTTCAGAAGTTTCTGTGCAGTATCCAGTTCGGTTCAATCATACCATACGAGAACTGCATGAGTCTTGGGATAATAATTGCTGAGTAGATCCACATCTGCTGCTTAGACCCCAAGCCCCACTTTATGCCAATTACTCTCTAACACTGCCAAAAGATCATCATAGCATTTTGGCACCTAGTCTCCAGTTGCTTCTGTCAGAGTAGTTTTTTGTCCAAGGTGACTCCTGGATATTTGACCGTTTCATGAAGTCAACTGACTTACCACCGATTACCATTTTCTTCAAAGACTCGATTATGTACCTTCTGGAGAAGATCATAATGGTAGTTTTCTCCGGCTGCAAGGTAACCTCGTAGGCTCCTCTGGAGAGTATGTCGATATTCCTATAACCATTGATTCATGTACTATCAATGGAATAACCTACCGCCTTAATACCAGCACGGCTTAACCTTACTAGTAGCTCATCAACGACCAAGGTCCCTGTGAACATCTATCTGATACCGACCCTTTCAGAGTATAACCTTGCCACGTCATGGAAAGGTGTCTACCTTCAATCCCGGATTTGTAGAAGTCTGAAACTTTATCAAAGATGTGTTGGCTAAACGGTTTTTTAGTTTGTTCTTTCATCTATAAACGGGTTGTATTGCAAATAAAGAAAACAAATTATGGAATGTATCAACTACTGAAGGATGGTAAGTGAAACTTTTGAATTTTATTAAACTATTTGTAGGTAGTGGCTTCAATTTGTTTAATTGGTTGCGTGCCAATTTCCCTTTTTCTCAGAAATAGATCAAAGATTTGTGGTAACCATTGTACAACGCTATGTGTTGACGTTTCACAATTTCGTTGTTATAAAGTTCCTGCATCAGAGGGATGCTTAATATCAAGGATTTAATATCAAGGAAAGGAGGCTGTTCATCTGTTTCTGTTTCCAAAGTGAATCTGAGCTTAGAAAATAGGCATATTTGGATTTCTAATTTAGTTCACTCTTGTAGTATAGGAATCTTCCATCCCTATACGGGATTACCTAAAATCCCTCAATTAGCGAATACAACCTTATTTCTATTACTAAATACATTCAATCCATATGTTTGTAAATGCATAAGGAATACACAAACAATATGTTTAGTGTTATAATTACCACGTAATAATATAGACATATTGTTTAGTATAAGCTGTACAACAATGGACCCTGACATCACGAGCGTGGGAACCCTGGTAGATATTGAAAGACTGATATATATAAACCAGGATTATCATTAGAACGGATGCATTAAGATCAGGATTATTGATTATGAATTGATTGTGCCATTATCATTATTATTAACATTGTTATAAGTATTGTAATTGTGTGGAGTAAGATGTTAAGTCATTATGACGTCGAGCTCTAAGTTCAGTAAAGTGCAACCCTTTTTATAAAGTGAGTGTTTCAATTCCTGTGCCCCAAAGGACCACCGATCAGCTTATGGCAAACTGTCCCCAGTCGTTAAGAGCTGATCCCCACATTCTGATGATGGTGTTGAAATGTCCTTAAAATACTTATTTAGAGTGTTATAGTCTATCCACAGTGCGGCTCTTTTATAGTTTATTACGAATATCTCAACGATTCTGATTAATTTCATAATTTTATTTCATTTTTACCAGTGATGCGTTAACATAGCCCATAAAAATTCTTCAACCCAAAATTCCATTTCTCCATCTAGTTTTTTACACACTATTTTTAGTTGTTGGGGGTCTTGATAATAGATCCTACTATTTGTCATTAATTGTCACAACCACATACGATTGTGATGTATACTTTACTACGAGGCAAGTTATAGGTTTTTATGGAAATATCAGTTTCAGTCTTTCTGAATACATCCAGAAAATTTTTGACATACAAAATTTCCTGTAGTTAGGAAGAAATGAAAGCAAGACATGACAATGTCAAGTAGATGCAAGCAATTGACGAAGAAATTATTTCACAACAACAACAAACGAAATTTAAAGCACGATTAGTAGCGTGAGGGTTTAGTCAACAGTATTTGTTAGATTATGATGAGACATTCACACCAGTTGCTTGTATTTCTTAGACAAAGATTCTATAAGTGAAAACCTTCATGTAATATTGTATGTGGATGATCTTTTGATTGCAGCAGGAAGCATCACAACAATAAAAAATGTCAAAAACTATCTAGGGCAAAACTTTTGTATGGTCGACTTATTTGAAATAAAACTGTTTCTGTGTATAAATGTTGAAAGAAATGGAAATGAAATTTCATTAAGCACATATTTAAAGGGAATTTTAGAAAAATTCAACATGAGTGAATGTAAATCTGTAAGTACTCCTCTTCCAACTAAACTGAATTTTGATGCTTTAAATTCTGAAAAAAAAATTGTGAAGCCCCTTGCCGAAATGTTATCGGGTGCTTAATGTATGACATGTTATGCACACGACCAGATTTGTGCACGGCAATAAATATGCCTAGTCGTTATCAAAGCAAAAACAATAAAGAATTATGGCAATACCTGGAAATGATATTGAGATATATAAAAGGTACAATCCATTTGAAATTAGTATATAAAAGTGCATGCTCAAAGGAAAATTAGTAGGGTTTGTTGTTTCTGATTGGGGTAATAATGAAAATTATCGAAGTACAACAGAATATTTGTTTAAGCTTTATGAAAGTTGTGAGATCTGTTGGAATGCAAAAAGGCAATGAAGTCTGTCTGTGCTTGTGTATGTCAGTATGTACGTACTGTGGAGGCGATTGAGCCGTTCCATGAGAATAGGAACTGCATTGTTTTTGGACGTGGTCTCCCGAGTGGTACTTTTGACAACTTTTTTTCAATTTTTCAAATGGAATCCATGGTACTTTTTGTGTCATTATGGCAACAGTGTTTTTCTGGTTATCAATATATATCATAATCAAACATACGTTCAATCAGCAGAAGAGTTTTATCCCCCATTCTAAATTGACTGTGCATTTCCATTTGGAAATTTACTCTTTTCTGCAACAAACCCGGCACCTCTAAGAGTTTGTGTTCCTTAGTGGAAAAAAAACAGTTTCTAATAATTGTAATGATGGTTACTGACTTTACGTTCGCATTATTCTCACACAGCTGTCATGTCATAGTATAGGAAGTGAAGTCCAAAATTTTTTGTTGTAATATAAGAATACATGGCCAGCTGAAACTTGGTATCGTTATTGATAATAACGTGTATCTGAAGAAAAAAAAATGTTCAACAGCAACGATCATCCGCCGGACGTAGGAGATGGTGAAATACGGGTGAAAGAGCGCCATATTTTCAGTAAACATTGCTTTCGAGTATAATAATTCTACAGTTGCGACATTCACTGCGTATGTATTTTGAAAAACAATTATCAGTATATTGTTATTAAAGTGTATATTTCTGTTTTATTCACATTTTACCAATTAAGTATAAGAGAGTTCACACTGTGAATAAGAAACAATCACCTTTAGCCACTGAAAATACTGTTAAAGCACTGAAAATCTTTCAGAAAAGAAGTTCATAAAACAGTCGTAGACACACGTCTTGTAATTGAAATATTGAAATAAACTTTTGATTGTATCATTAATATGTGATGAAGTTTCGTTTAGACTTAAGATCATTGTAAACAATCAAACGCTATTCCTCGAGATCCATACGATTGGGTATACCTAATAAAATAAACTTGTAAATACTGCATCTTCTTTCATATGTTGACTCCTCGGACCCAAGGCTAGATAAGTAGTTTGACGTTATTTTCCTCTAGTCTTCTTGATCTAATACACAACATACTGTGTCATGTCATGGTTGACATAAAAATGAGTTCTGTATATTTGAAAGTATTCATTACACATTGTTTTGTCTATTTACTTACTGAACACAGTCAGTTCAATTTTATTCAAGAACAGTTATACAATCAGTTTATCTTGATTAACCATATATTGATCAATTTAAAAGCAGAAGAATTAATTCCAGCTCAACGTATTGTTATAAAAAATGATAAAAGGTTTTATTAATGAAAAGTTTATTTGACGTATAATAGAATCACGATTTTGGAATCGAAGCTTATTTATTTAGAAACTATGTATGTGGCCATCATCACAGTGTCGTTGTCCGTGGCACTCTACAGCAAACATTACAAATCCAGAATCCTCTTTGAAAGCTGAAAATTTCAAAAACAGTTCGGTATAGGTATACGGAATCAATATAATATATAAAAGGCAAATACCATTCACCGACTAGCTAAGTCATTACGTTATCACCGAAACTATAAGCCGGACCGAATTGAAACTTGGCAGTCAATATGTTCCTTATACGACATAGGCGCCCAGTAACGTGGTAAAAGGATTCGATATATTTTGATGTATATAACCACGTACAATTTACATGACATACAGATCCACAGATTAATGAATCATTATCACAGTTCAGTCTATGTATGCTATGACAGATAACATATAACCCATCAATAATACAGGTAACATTTACATAACAGACAGCGCTAATATATTGACAGTCACATAATTAATATGTGACAGATCATAAATATGATACCTATGACATAGAGCTTAGCTGTTTCTACTCATTAGAAATATTTTTATTACTAATGAAATGGCCCAGCCAACGCCTCTTGAGTTGCCATAGTCAGAGTCATGTATTCAGCTTCTGTAGTTGAAAGAGCTACTGTAGGCTGTTTTTTCGAAGACCAGCTTACCGCTCCACCGTTCAGAATAAATACGTATCCAGCTGTAGATTTGCGATCGTCAACATTCCCGGCCCAATCAGAGTCACAAAATCTTTGCATACCGTCTAATTTTCCAAATACCAAATTGTATTGAGAGGTTTTTTCCAAATATCTAAGAATCCGTTTGAGAGCCAGGATTTTGACAATACCTTAATAATTTCCAAGCCGCATTTGAAATATCAAATCTGTCACATTTAGCAGCATACATCAAGCTGCCAATAGCTTCCTCATATGGAATATCTGCCATTTGACATCTTTCTTGTTCAGGATTAGGTGCCATTTCTTCCGATAAAACGACTATGATCCATAGGTGTCCGCATTCCGTGACAATTTGACATATTGAATTTTCAAACTACGTATCTTTCTTTATCTAAACTTATTATTCCTTTCTGATTCTTCATGATTCTCATTCCCAGATAATAATGGGCTCGTCTCAAGTCTTTCATTTTGATTATTTTTGACAAACCTTCTTTTAGTGTTCATTTCTGTCTTCTGAGAATATTAATAAGTAGTCAACGTGAAGTGCTATGACTAACTGATTTCCTAAGGTTCTCTGGTCCACTATACTTGATTAGGTATTGGATCTACACAACCCCACAGACTTTCATCAGCTAGGAAATTCTTTATCCAAAACTTCCAGTCTCCATAATTAGTACCATCCAGGTATTTAGATTCGGTTGAACCTCCAACGGAGGAACTAGATATCATCGTTGTGAATTTTGTTTTGGTAGCTTCCTCTAACTCTTTCCTCAGAGTTCTGAGTCAATATCTTCCGACAGTAGTCACTTTTATGGCAATATATAATTCAGGTTCAGAGGGATTGTGCTGGGCTCATAACCTGTTACATTAACGTGGTTAACTCAAAGATAATGATTCTGTTTATCTTTTAGTGAAGTATTATTTATTACATTAACTTTCTAGATTAATTATTCTAAGCATTATTTCATTACCATGTCAGTATTGGTACATAAAATAATATTATATAACACTATTTCCAACAGTATATACCATATACCTTTCAGAATATCTTTATGAGCCATATTTCCTTAAATATTATGTTCGTTCCCTAAATTTTCTTATCTGATAACGAACCGCGCCCAACTGCGACATAGGGACGTAGGGCTTGATATATTACTATCATTATATAGAAACTAAAATATTTTTATTATACCTACCTTTGTTTTAGGAAAACTTACGTATATTTGCATATATAATTAATGCATGCTGGTCAAATTTATGGCACGTTTCATTTTTCCTTTGAAAGTTTTCCTAATTAAACAAATCGCATAATTAGCCACCCTTATACAATATAACTACATAATATTCTGCAACCATCTGTTAGTTTTCGATGGTGCGTTTCTGTAGAATATCATTCCTATAGCAACCCTTTTGTTTATCATAGACATAATAAATCGTTGTTATAAAGGTGTAGCGGTTTATTACAGAAGGCAATCGAAGATGGTCAGATACTGCTCCGTTTTATTGGTTTTATAGTTGGAAATATGAAATTCTTAACGCAAAGAGTTATTGATAATATTTGTGGTAGTATGAAGGGAAAATTATAGTATGAAAAGAAATTATTCTTTAGCTTTAAAAACAGTTAAAAATCTCAGCAAAATGCGCCTAATATTTCCATGGTTGGTACTTATCAGAAATCTCACCTGTTATTCCAGTGGTTGACTCTCAGTCTATTTAGGAGGCTTTTCGTCGCAATCCGGATGAGCTTCTGCGTCGATACATAACTGTCCATGAGATATGGATACATTAATACACTCCCGAGACCAAGGAACAATCAAATTAGTGGGCTTTTGCATTCGAAAGGGCTCCGAAAAAGGCTAGAACGGTGAAATCGGCTGGAAAGGTTATGGCCACCGTTTTTTGGGATGCGCATGGAACTATTTACATCGACTACTTAGAAAAAGGAAAAACAATAATTGGAGTGTATTACGCGCCGTTATTGCACCGGTTGAGTGATGAAATAAAAATTAAACGATATTTGAAAAAGAAATGATTCCATTTTCATCAAGACAATGCACGAGTTCACACATGTGTAGTTGCAATGTCCAAATTTGTGGAATCAAAGTTCGAATTGTTAGAACATCCCCCGTATTCGCCAGATTTGGCCCCCAGTGACTTCTTTCTATTCCCAGATTCGAAAAAATGTCTCGGCGGACGACGGTAACGAGGAAACAAATGGCTATTTTGAGGACCTTCGAAATCCTACTTTTTGGGGGGGTTAAATGGGTTGGAACACCGTTTATAAAAATGTATATAGCTTAAAGGATATTATGTAGAGAAAAAAATTTTACCAAAATACTTTGTTTTGTATCTTTTTCTAAAGAGTTAATGCACGATCCTCGTACAACTAGTTTTAAGAAATACGGTTTTAGACATTGATACGTCTTCTGATGATGGCCATGGAACCGAAACATATGTGTTAGTGTGATCTATTTCCCGACAATTTATATATAGTAAATAACTATTATGTTACTCTAGTCTTTAGTTTAGCTTTTAGTTTCTTTTAACAGCTTTCATGAAACAATTTTGACAACATTTTTAAAAACAGTCTTTCAATCATAAACTAGTGGAGATATTGAGAACGATTCTCTACAACCACACTCGATATTATATACCGTCAACGTATGAATATAAAGTGTATTATCAAAATTGCTCCGAGTTTCTAAGAATTCTATGAAAAATCGCAGATTGTGAGCTTTCATTTAATTATACGTTTGAAAGTTAACAAAACGCGTAAATTGAACATTCAGATGTTTATACATTCCCGTTCCAAAGCACTAGCGATGCCGCTCAAAGTAGTAGTTTTACGTTCTAATATTGGTTCCACGCATACTAATTTAGCAACTTTAAACATTCTAAGTCTTTCGAATTATGCTAAATGGTAAGACCGTCCAGTGAACCGCTAATTTGGGTAAAATAGCATCGAGTTGTAATGATACAGTAGCTAAGACTCTGCAGCGATAACTGACTGTTGTCTACATATCGGAATATTGTTATTAAAGCATTGGAATACTCGTGAGAATACCCTTAAAAACTCTCTTACTGACATTAGCTAGTTTTAACTCTGGCGGCGCCTGTATCCAACAGACCGTATAAAATTAAGATACATCAACAACGAAAAGTCTTCTGATCTTTTTTAAAGGGATTTTTATAATGTTCCACTCTAATTCGATTTTAAATATAACGTTTAAAACGATATATGTATTTTATCTTGGATACGCACTTACCTTTAATTGTATTTTTTACTATCATTTCCGAGAAGATGTATAGTCTCGGAGCCGTATGAAACGAGAATTATTGGTTCTTCATAAATTTTATTTCATATGTTGATGATGAATCTTAACTCAAGTATGAATTATACATAAATTCTCAGGAAATAGGTCACAGTAATACATATGCTTATTATTTTCGTCTTTACGTACGTTTCGGTATCACGACTATCATCAGAAGACGTATCAATCTATAAGACGTGATTTCTTGAAACTAATTGTATCAAGCACAAAACGTTCTTATCTCCCCAATTTCAACTAAAAATAATGCCCACGTCGCCAAAACGAACAGAAACACGGTACCTCGTGTTTCTGTTCGTTCAGTCACTTCAGCATAAAAAAGGTGTCAACCTCGAAATGAGAGATAATAAGCTGAATATTAGCGTTCTGAAAGTTGTCTCAAAAGTCTCATAAAATCTCGTGTCTGCGTCGTAAGTTATTCAAGGTCAAAGGTAAAAAAAAACTGTTTTTCGCCATTAACCCGGTTTCTATTGCCTGCTCCAATGATGTTAACATATATTATAAAAAGAGCATAAAATTTGCGACAAATTTTATTTCAAACATTTTTTCATGCGCTCAACCGTTTTTGCGATAGGTATACGTACTGTAATGCAAGGTCAACCGTGAATATCTGTGAATACTATCTTGAATTTTGAACTATTTGTATCATTTATCAGTTAATAACATTTTACATATTTTTAATATATTGATACTTACCTACTTAATTTATTGAAAGTAGATTTTTTTACTTAAAATCGAGTATTTCATCTTCAAAATGTGTAAGTTCTTAGATATTAGATAATAAATTATACTTATTATGTTTTTATATATCTTAAACCTATATTTATTAATTCAAAGTAAATTTTGAGTAGAAATAAAACGAGTTAATATATTTTAATTTCATTTTTATTCAGCAGCTGTACATTTCTTATGATTTAAATTGAATTGCAGTGAAAATCTATAAATCTTTAATTTAAAGAACAAAAGTATCATTTTATTCTTCTTCATCGTCCTCTTCTGGACGTTCGGAAATTTCTGTTTCATCGTCATCATCTTCGTTGCCCTGAATTGTTGTTGCACTCTCTTCCTCGCAGTCACTTTGCAATGAAACAGCATTGAGGCAAGTTTGCCCATTACACTGACCACAAGCTAAAATGCATTGCGACCCCGATTTTCTACACCAACACCGTGAACCACATCGATTCTTACAATTACAAAATAGAGTATTAATTAATTCATCGGGAGCTATAGTATCCATTTTTTTAAACTTGGTAATAGACACGGTTTATATGGTGATGGGCTGCTCCACTTCTCGGTGGAAGATTAGATAACTGGACAGATTTATAGTCTTGTAGATTTAATGAACTGAGTATATGGAAGATGATCGATATTATCCTCAGATTTTGCAGCATTGTATATCACTAGATATAGCTTTAGTCATCAGAGATCAAGTGGAGACATGCTCACCTACGTAACACATATATCATGTTCACAGAAACTTGGTTTTCTGTTTCATTCTAATAGCTACTTCACATCCCAGCAGTTTCTCATAATCTACAAAGCACAGATTCGACCTGACCTGGAGTACGGTTCACACGTTTCGAGTTCGGCTCCCAAACATACACTGATGATCTTGGATTCGTAGTCTATTGTTCCACCACGAGAACTTCCTGATTCATTGTCAATCTCAAGATCTGCCAAACTTCTTACTACCAGACTTAATTTTTTTTATCGAACAGTTGTGGAAGTACTTACCCAGTGAGGTGTTTCCGTATGCCTATAACATCCAAACCTTCAAGAAAATTCGAATGCTTATCTCCTCTTCCAACATTTCACCGCTGGCTCACACGATGTTCTTCGAACATTATGGGTTTCTTTCTCGTGTAGTCAAAGTGAAAAAAAAATCTATAGAATAAGGAGCGATGAACCTTTATGTTCTAGAGAGGTCGACCCTCTCTTCTGAAGAGAATTTGAGAGCTTCAGCGTCTGTATGGGCGCCGAACGCTAGGACAGGTCGAATCCGTGCTTTGGTGTTGTGAGAAACTGCTGAGGTGTAAATTAGGAGCTGGTATGGGATAGAAACGGTTTCGCAATGGAACTCACATGATTGTCCCATGAGAGGGATCTGTCGGTGGTGTACACGATTACTCGTGTTTTATTTTCATTTTTAATTGAAATAAGTGCGATACAGACGTTTTGTGATGAAACAATTTGTTTTGAGGAATCACGTCTCATACGTTGATACGTCTTCTAATGAAGGTCGTGAGACCGAAACGTACGGAAGGACAAAAATAATAAGCATATGTGTTAATGTGATCTATTTTCTGAGAATGTACCTATATATAATTTAATATGTTGGGTAGTTGGTTTATTGTGGAAAGAAGTATTCGTTTCTATTTACATACCACCCCTTTGGATGGAAATGTCGTTTTTGTTAAAATTCGAAGATCTTGGTGGGAGGGAAATGTAGGAAACGTTGCGACTCAACTGAAATCATTATCTGTTATTTGAGTATATACATTAGTATTGAGTCAATGAAAAGTGAGTCGGAAAAACCGCACGGTGAATGGAAAAGACCTATTAATCATTTACATCATCATGGTAATCAATACTTAGTTTGTCATACGTGGCTTCAATCCGAGGAAAGAATATGCCTGTTTCGGCGTGATAATTCATTCAACTTGAATAGTAAGAGTTGAATAAAATACAAATTCACATTAATAACATAAGTAGTTAGTTTTCGTACATATGTTTCGTACGTATCAGAAAAAAATGTATCAATTCTAAAAAGCAGAAAAACAATTCACACGAATTGATCATTTATTCAGAATAAGGAACGGTAATTTGAAAAGTGAAGGATGTAATATGCTGGTGTTCCAGAGGGAACTGTTTTGGTACCAATTTTATTTCTGCTTCATATCCACAACCTATGGGAAGTGACCACCAGCCCTGTTCACAGCTTTGCATATGATGGTACACTTCATAATGCTCATATATCATCCAATTGAGCCTGAAACGCAAGACAGAAACAGGCTAATGAAATAAATGAAGACCTGTCAAGAATTTTGAAATGTGTATCTGATAATCTAGTAGATTTTATTGCAAGCACAACTCGAGCTCATATTTCCTCCAGAAAGGCGAATCCCACAATCCCTAATATAAAGATGTCAAGTACTATATAAAAAATTCTCGGGAATTAGGTCACATTAACACTCTGTTATAAATGTTCGTCTTTACGTACGTTTCGGTCTCACGACCATCATCAGAAGACTTATTTTGTTAAAAAGGGGTTAACTAAAACTAATTAGGACAAGCGTCCATATCACACAATTTTCAATCAAAAAGCTCACGCCGTCGAAACGACCCTACTTCATCAGTACAAAATAACATGAATAAATTGATAAATGAATGGCATAAAAATAAGATAATCCCTATTGAATTAAAAAATAAATTAATTTGCCATAATGGGCTTGCACCTTATATCTATGGGCTTCCGAAATTACATAAAAATGATATACCCCTAAGACCCATTGTAAGTAATATTGGAGCGCCTACTTACAATTTATCAAAATTTCTATCAAAATCTATCAATAATATAATAGGAAAAAATGAATTTTATGTGAAAGACTCATGGCATTTTAATGAATTTATAAAAAATCAATCCGTACCAGTAAACCATCAACTAATTTCCTTGGATGTTGTTTCTTTATTCACAAATATACCTGTCGTTTTGGCATTAAATTGCATCAGAAAACGTTGGCCAGAAATTAAAAACCACACACCTCTTGATCAATCGGATTTTATAAATGCGGTAAAGTTTTGTTTAGAATGCACTTATTTTCAGTACGGTGAGCAATATTTTGGACAAATTTTCGGCACAGCAATGGGATCTCCTATTTCAGCTACCATTGCCAACCTCGTTATGGAATGCCTAGAGGAATCTGTTATAAATTCATTAGATTTTCAGCCTGTATTCTTTAAACGGTATGTAGATGATTGCCTTATGTGTGTTCCCAACGATAAAATTCAATATGTGATTAATAAATTTAACAATGTCCATTGTAAACTTCAATTCACTTGTGAAATAGAAATAAACAATAGCATTAATTTTCTAGATATGACCATTAGGCATGATGCAGATGGAAAAATAAAAACTTCTTGGTTTACTAAAGAAGTCTGGTCTCAACGTTATCTTCATTTCAATTCCGCTGCACCAGCTTGTTATAAAAAAAGTGTCATAAACAGCCTCACAGACCGCGCGGTAAAATTATCCCACGCAGAGGACCGTCCCAAAAATTCAAAAATTGTTCGTAATGCATTGGAAATGAATGGCTACCCAAAAACTTTCTACAATCCTATCATTAAAGAGAGAATAAACAAAATCTATAATGGTTCTTCTTATAAAAATAACATAACAGGTAATACAGACAATCATATAACTTTACCATACATTCCGGAGACCTTAGAAAAAATTAAGAAATGTTTGAAAAAGTACGATCTTAATGTTGCGCATAAACCTACTACTAACTGTGTTGGGAAATATTTCTCAAATCTAAAACCTGTAATACCTAAAGATAAACAAACCCACACAGTATATAAATTGAATTGTTTAGATTGTGATGGAACTTATACTGGAATCTCTAAACAATATTTACAAAAAAGAATGTACGGCCATAAGAATAGCACAAGAAATAATAACTTAGAAAATTCCAGCGCCCTTGCTAAGCACTGTTTTTATTATAACCATCAATTTGATTACAAAAATGTTAATATTTCAACTAAAGAAACCAATTATTATAAAAGATCTATCCTCGAGATGATTCACATAAAAAGGGATTCAAATTCTGTGATATCATAGGAATGATATTCAGGGATTGAGTCAGATTTATACTAACTTGATTAATTAAAACTCTTGCAAATTCCTACATACGTCTTTATAATGTTAAAAGTATATTTTAGGAAGAACGCTTAAAGTAAACTAAATTCCAATGCAGGTCTAAAACCTTTTCAAGTACGTCATAAATCTACATCTGGGTCGAGTTATTACAAACAAATAGCTTCGAACTCCAGTTGCTTTGAGACCATAGCAATATGCGTTTGTACATTATGAGAATATTACTTAACAGTGGTTTCTTGTTACAAAAAAATCTATACTTTAATATTAACGATACAATTTTCGATTATTCGTGGTTCTGTTCGTTTCGACGGCGTGAGCTTTTTGATTGAAAATTGTGCGATATGGACGCTTGTGCTAGTTAGTTTTAATTAACCCCTTTTTAACAAAAGTCTTCTGATGATGGTCGTGAGACCGAAACGTACGTAAAGACGAACATTTATAACAGAGTGTTAATGTGACCTAATTCCCGAGAATGTTTTATATAATTCATACTGGGTCAAGAATCTTATTAGATGTCAAGTACACCACCAACAGATCCATCTCATGGGACAATCATGTGAGTTCCATTACGATAGCGATTCTATCCCGTGCCAACAGCTACTTGGCACCTCAGAAGCTTGGGTTTAACCCATCGAGGGATCAATCAATAAACTGGTAGCAAACGTAACCACGAATTATACAAATTTAATAAGGAAACATAATTAAGTATTTGTTGATCGTCCAATAGAATATCGGACTTCTCATATTCAATAACTTCTGGGGATTTTCATCACGTAATTCTATGTAACTTTTACCTTCATTCTTACCTCCCTAATAATAATTTTCAGTGGGTATCATATATTCACCCTGCTTCTTTCTATATAATAATCAATGGTATGGAACTGAATGAGGTAAACATTTTACCAAATCGATCTAATAATACCGGCTATTGTATTAAAACGTAAATAATATAAATTAAAGTGCTAATAGCAGGTACAAAATTAATATGATTAAAAACTTCAGACACATTTTGCATCGAAAAAATTAATTACAGACGGTAAGTTTTTCTCTATAACCGACCGAACGACAAACCCGTATTGCTCAACAGACTACCAAATGATTTTTCTTCAATAATAGTCACATCAAACAAAAATGAACATATTTGTGATAGTGAATATGAGTTCTAGGAATTTGACGGAAGTGCTGACATAGCTTATTTATAGCAATATATTAATTTGGATCACTACTTGAGAATCGAAACTAATCAAATATAAAGGATTTTAATAATAATGCCCTCGACATATTGCCATTCCAATTAAATTAAACTATTACTTTGTTTTTACACTACTTTTAACAATAAGCATGTCAAGTATATAAACTACAATAGCACTTATGAGATTACAATTATTGAGAGTAAGGGATCATCGGAAATACCGAAACAGGTAGATCCCCGAGCAAATACAATGTGAATTAAGAAACGATTTGTTCATTAGGATAATTATTAATAAAATATAAAAGGTTGCTTGCTTTCGATGGGTGTCAAAACAGAACAGAATGACATATCAGTCTGAAAATTTTAATACGTTCTAGTCACGGTCGTATATACAGGTCTGGAAATTCGAGGCTGTTTCCTATGTGAGAAGTGAGTCCGCTAAGCGTCATCTGTTGCGTAGTACCAAAAGGGTGGCGCATGAGGCGAGGGATGTTCTCTGGCACGTATACGACCGTGTTTGAACGATATGGCCCCTAATCCTGACAACATACTTCGATCCATGCGCCAGCTGGTGGCTGAGAGAGAGACTACGAGTTTGGCGACATGTAAGAGACTCATGTCAAACATAGAGTTTCCAGACCTGTATATACGACCGTCGTTCTAGTTAAATATGGTACATCACAAATGTCACATGAGATTTTAAGCTATTGCATGTAGCTTTTATCGAGGGCTTTGAGCGCGGCGACCGAATCAAGAAATCCCGTAACGAAAAACAATGTAAGACCTAAACACCTAACATGTGTCAAATTAATTAATTAATTTGAATTTTCTAGAAGTGAGAAATTTCGCTATTTTATACGAATGTTATAACACTCTAGCGCTTTAGACTCCGGGATTTTCACGTGGCCTATCGAAATTAGAAGGTTCGAATTATCTAAAAACATGATTGCATGAACTCCAGACGTCCTCTGTAATTAGTTACGAACGAAATCATTTTGACATTTATGCCTCTAGGAGCTCGCTACGCGTCAGTTAGAGTTTATACGTTAGACGCGCGTAGCAGAGACCTGAGAGTACCTGTCTCTATTAAGCTATTGCATATATTGCATATAGCTTTTATCGCGGGCTTTGAGCGCGGCGACCGAATCAAGAAATTCCGTAACGAAAAATAACAGGAACTCGTTTATATTGCGCTCTCTCGGGTGACTAATATTGAAAAATTGTATATCACGACAAAAAACGATAATTCTACATTCTAGTTTTATAATAATCGAAGGCAAGCTGCATCGACTACATCTTTGTTGCAAAAATTCAAAAGACTGCCTTTAAATAGTGTTCAGACGACAGCTCAAAGTGTCTTAGATTTCATTAGTAATAGAAATGGCATTTCAATAATGACTTTCAATTGCCAAAGTCTAAATAGTCACAAATACGATTTACAAGATTCAGTTAAGAGACAAACAAATGTGTTACTTCTTACCGAAACTTGCATGGCGCATGATAATCCGATTGAAATACCTAATTTCAATTGTATTGTTCAATTCAAACGAGATACTGTTCCAAAAGGTGGGGTAGCTATTTACCAGAATAATAATAATGTTACTAATATTATGACTCCGAATATTGAAATGCATATTGCACACGTTAGCGATGTTAATGTTAGGCGCTCATTTGTTGGAGATATTTGTGCGTGCTTATGCAAACTTAGAAATGGCCTACACATAGTCATGGTAGCAATTTACATTTCTCCGAATCCAAAATTGGACAAGGTAGAGCATTTTATTCATCGCACTTTACTGGAGTACACTGAAGAAGGGACGAAAATACTTGGTACAAATGGTAATAAATTTCCATTTATCTTGGTTGGCGATTTCAACATCAACTTCGCTGATAAAAATCAGAGAGGTTGACAACTTTTCTTTCGGAAAAATTGAATTTGAAAATGAATAATGATCCACAAGAATCCACAACAAAATATGGGACCACCATTGACGCGGTATTTTCCAGATATTTAGAGGATATCAAGTCTCAAACTTATGTCTCTTATTTCAGTTACCATAAACCTATAGTTTCAATGATAACAAATTCCTGAATAACCTACATGTATTGTAAGATAATAAAAATATTTTAAACGATATTAACTTCTCATTTATTCAATAAAAGAAAAAAATTTGTTTTCTTATCGGTCACCACGCTCAAAAGTAACTTGAATCAATATCAAAGAAAAAACTTGAATTGAAATATCAAAGAAAAAAAAATACTGCATAAATTAAAAAAAATAAATAATTATAATTGCATAAGTTGGGAAAAAATGCTATGCAATAGCTTTACCGCGGCAGTCCCCGAGTGCCACACGTATCTTTTTGATTGTGGCTCCATCTGTTGTATTTTTCAGGGACTTCTCACCTTGCCCTAGTAGGTTTGACTGGGCACAGATTCTATGAACACTTGATAGTTACAAACTACAGAGAGAACACTCAAATAATTATGCTAAACATATTTTAGAACACAATTATAATTTCATACATAGCCCTTAGTACCTCAGATGTATGCAGCTGATAACACATTCTGAGGAAGTCCTGTAGATTTTTTTGTATTATACAGTGATAAACATGTAAGATAGTGTCTTAATCGCAGTTTACTATTCCATTTGTGTCCAATTACATGTACCACATGCGAAAACTAAAGAATTATTTACAAACTTGGGATAAAACTTCTCATTCATACATTATACATGCTCCAGAATTAGAAAGTCGCACATGCAGTTCTTTGGATCGACATGAGAAAAAATCGAAAAGGTATTGTGTCATTTGAAAACAAGTTTCTGGAAGTTTTTAGGGAGGTAATGTTAGAATTCAAAGGCTGGATGTGTAACATAGCACACCAAGTTTTCATAGGTAATTTTCCCATAGAAAATATACCGAAGGTAATGGCTACGTTCCCAATTCCCTTTTTGCTTAGAAATCAAATTAGTGATCAGAGATTTGCGGTAACCATTGTCCAACGCAATTTGCTGAAGTTTCTCAACTTCGTTGTTAGAATTTTGCTGGCTCAAAGGTACGTTCAATAATCTATGAACTAGTCTATTAAACGGACCTATTTTATATCCAAATGCTGTAGCTGAATCTGTCGGGGTATACCTATTTGTTAGAGTGGGTCTTCTGTATATGTCGAAATCCAAGTGATTACCATCTTTTATAATGTTAATATCAAGGGAAGGAAGCTGATTATCTGTTACTATTTCGACAGTTATTCTCAGTGAATCGAATTCGCTATCAGGTGTGTTCAAAAAGCCATGTAAATCAAAATATTTACTTGTAATCGCGAAAATGTCATCAACATATCTATACCAAACTTTTGGAAACTGATTCAATTTTGATTTTAAGGAGGTTTCAAGTTCGCTTTATTGGGCAAAAATGGAGAGAGTGGATTGCCCATTACACATCCGCTTGTTTGTTTATAGTAATTTTTGTTAAAAGTGAAATAATCTAGAAGGGATGTAAACGTAAAAGCAATTTATTTAATTCCGATTTACCTCCAGCTGAGGGTAGCCCATTATTTACAATATTATCCCCAAATAGGCACATTTTGATTTATAATTTAATTTATTCTGATGATGGCTACTTGGTAGCCCGAAGGTCCTCAGTATTTTAATTGAATTTTTAGTGAATGAGGGTGATTATTTCTTATTAATGGGATAATTTTTATTCAATATTCTAAGAATTACTCTAAGAGTGCTTTGAATGACAAAGGAAAAGATCTCTAATGTACGTAATTTGAAACCTTTGGTTTGAATAAGTAAAATGTTTATGCTGCCTTTATTAGGGAAGGTATAACTTGCTTGTAAACAAATGGTTAGCAAAGGTTGAGTCTGTTTTGTTGAGTCTAAAAGAACAAAAATGTTCTTGGTATCTAAGTTCAAAATTACGAGAAGTTCTATCTATAGAAAAGTTATCACAGTCTGGGCAAATTAGTTTATAAGCTCCAGGGTACCTAAGTATATTTATTGGTACGTCTTTAGCAGTATATATAAGATGGCAGAGTTTAGTTGGTGGTTCAAAACTGATTTTAAGATTATGACGTGATAAAATATTAGCAACATTTCCGCAATATGTCATTGAAATAAATTTTGTTGATACATCTATGTGTTTTATATACAATAGTCACCCGTATATAAAACACATAAATCTATCAACAAAATTCATCAAAATTTGTATTAATGTAATTGATAGAAAATTATGTTTTCTCAATTTTTGTTGCATGTACATATATAAAGCAATTGCTCCGCGGTTATTCCTCTCAATATGATGTAGTTGCACAGAAATATCATTTTAAGACTTATCATAGTACATTATTATATATTACGTCAAGTTTTTGTTACTAGAATAAGTAGAATATTCAACGATTCTTTAAAAAAATTTTCACTTATAATCTCCCTAGTGCTTGAATTATTTCCGGAAATTTTTCCGAAGGAACGCATTTTCTAGAAAAATGCGTGACTGAGGAAAAATTTCCGGATATTAATTCAATGACGCGGGGGATGCGGTATGAAAATTTCACACCTAAATTTATTTGAAAAAAAATTAGAAATCTGACATGTTTCATTTTGAAACTTACTTTTGCAACAATGAAGTTGGCAGGTTCTTACATTTTGACGTTTATGCGGTGACCCATGTTTTTGTTAAACGTGACATAATTTTATTTTATTTTATTTGCTGTGAAAAATGATGCCAATAGATGGTTTGAATGAAGCTATAATATTCCAGTTTTGGATAGTATTATTTGTGAAAAAAAAATGTTCCTCTTACTTTAGTAACATAGAAGGCATCCAATTTTTCAACTCAAACATTTATCTTTGGACTACAACTAACCTAATGCTACTAAAATATAAGGAAAGTACGTTTTTGTAAAAATACGATAAGGATATCCGGCGTCTATGGCAGTCTTTTAATGATTCGTAATAAAACATAACCACAGTCAAGTAGACTGTGGTTATGTTTTATTATTATTATCTTTTAATGATTCGTAATAAAACATAACCACAGTCAAGTAGACTTAAGCTTGTGATGTCAAAATCGTCTCTGCTATACGTCACGTCGACAGCTATTTCTTGAACGTGCTTCTTTAGTTCACAATAATTAAATCATGGCAGTAAACAATCAAGAAACTAATTTTAAGCCTCATGGTGTTTGTAAATCTTGCTCTGAAATAGGGGACATTAAAATGTCTCATAAAAATTTAAAGTATTTGCAATGTTTAATGGAAAAAACTGAATTAAATCCCCATCAAGAAAACCTTTTCTCAACTATCCAGAAGATTTTGGAGGAAGAAATCCCATCCTTTTTAAGAAAAACCAGAATTCAGCAGAACAAAATTGCTTCCAAATATTACATCTATTATATTAAACATAGACATCTGATAGAAGTGGAAAGGGAAGATAACCATTATCCTTGTTATTCTCCATTACGGAGAGAGAGTTTCAATCAGAATTCCAAAAATATTTAGCCTTAATGAAAGAAACATTTGGTAAATGAATATTTGTATTTATTTAGTATTATAAAATGAATAAAAACGTTAAATACCAAAATTTGACACTGCATACTGATTTTCGGATCATATGATAGCTGTAAAGAAAAAATTTCTACTTATTAATTTTGTTCGCCTAGCTTGGCAGAAGGAGAACAATTTCTGAAAAATTTGAAGGTTGTCATTGGTAGGTAACTGTCGAAATGAAAGTGTGTGATTGGCTTAGAATGACAGGTGTGAAATTTTCACAGCAATCCCCTTCGAATTACACCCATAGAAGAAAATTTCCGAAAAAAGCCTAGGTTTCCATGGTGACTCTAGATAAGCTACACATTTTATTGGTTGAAAAATGTTGGTGTGAAATTTTTAAAGAAATTTATTTCCAAATATTATCTTCATCTTTATTAGTAAATACGATCAACAGTGATACTAGATCAAAATACTATCGACTATTGCTTGATTTTCAAACCTTTCATGATTTTCTCATAAATAAAAATTTAGTAATGGAGAATTGGTATAGTCTTTCTGATCGTTTAAAAAGTTTCCTATATTGTTAAACATATTAATTTAAATTTTCTTCCAGCCGTTTGATACTTCACTTTTAACTGACTTACGGACAATCTCAAAATCATGTTTGAAATGATGACCACTTTCTTTAATATGGTTTAGAACATTTGAATCTCATAAAAAATGATTTCGTGAATAATTAATTCTAAAGAATATCAGTGGAATTAAAACTGATTCCGATTAGCATTATTTTATTTGTATCTAGCATATAAATGATAATTTAAATACATTGAACATATCTCACATGTACGTATCTACTCTATTTTCAAAATGTCAAAGTAAGCTTTGCCCTAGTTTCTGTTACATGGAAGAGTGACTTCAATTCACCTGTAGTTTATAAATTGAATATCCTGGATCAAAACTTATTACTTAGCATTGTGCATCACAACATAGACCACATGTTTACGTTAAGCTCTTGAGCAAATTTGAATAATTAATCCATTAAATGTTATAATGATTAAAAGAAATTAGCCCATTTAATTTTATTAAGTGTAAATTGTAGTGTAGAATTTTAATTAAAGCTAGACTAAATAGAGACAGGGCAATGAACATTGAGTTGAACAGAAATGATAGGTACTAGTAAAAAATCGTATTGCGTAAAATCCAACTGTAAAAAAAAGCTTATCTGTATATCTCAACATTATTAAATATACCTTTTACATACATGAATTTAATTTGTTCACATAACACATGTTTCTAACGTTTAGATTACCAAAATAGGAATCACTTATTAATTTTTGTACCTAATACATAATACATTGGATTACTTAAGTTACTTCAAGATGGAGTACAAGATAAACATAAGAATTTCAAGAATACATCCTGAACGAATAGTTACAAATTACCCAACCAAGTTTACATAACATGCGTGAAATAGGTAACGATCCAATTTCTGAGTGAAAATGTTTGATTATAATAATATAATAATGAAAATTATATAAATTAATAAAAGATACACTTGTAATATATTTTCACAAACTTCGTTTTTATCAAACAAAAGGTGACATGTTTCACCACACGGTGGCTTCATCAAACAATGGTTTTACAAACTATGGTTTATTCCTTAAACATCGTGACTAGGATTTAGAAGGAGGGGGATGAATGAGGTACGTGTACAGTAGGATGAGACTTACTTACAAATAAATTTGATAATGGAGAATAAGTAAGGTCTTTCTGATCGCTTAAGGTTCCCTGTATTTTTAAACATATTAATTTAAATTTTCTCCAAGCTGTTTGATACTCTACTTTTAACTGACTTATGTAGAATCTCAAAATCATCTTTGAAATGATGATCACTTTCTTTAATATGGTTTAGAACTTTTGAATCTTTTTCCAGTTTAGGAACATCTTCCTCTCTGGCCTATATAGAATTCATCACACTCTCCACACTCTACTCTTGAAGATTATGATAACATCTATACAGGCCAGACAGGAAGATCCTTCAAAACTAGAATTAAGGAACATTTTAATTTGAACAAAGTAGATTCAAAAATTGTAAGCCATAGTAAAGAAACTGATCAATATTTCAAAGGTGATTTCAAGATTCTCCATGGGCCAGTTAAAAGTATTAAACTACTAATGAAAATTGAAATTAATAAGTTAAAAAATAGAGGAATCCTTTTAAATGTTCGTAAAGACTTTTAGTGGAGTCATTCTACGGAAAAATGAGGCAAGGTTCGTAAAAATTTGATAGAGGTTGGGGAGGTGGAAAAAGTTGTTTTTTGTTATAAGAATAATGATATTCCAGAATTTTCAACTAGAAATATTTGGTGCAACCATCCCAAAAATCACAAAAACTGCTTTGTAGGCATTTTTTTAGGTCATTTTTGAAGTTTTAATTTTTTTGGACCCCTTAGACTTCTGACTAAAGTTTCGGAGTTGAACTCTTTTATTGTACATGTCCAAGGAAGCTTTGGTTCGAATTTGGAGTGTTTGCGATCATTACTTACCCTAGAATAGATATATATTGTTATTAATCTCTATACTAATTTTAGTATTGCCCCACGTTATGGTGACAATTGTTATAAAACTCTGTACTAATTTTTTTTTATTCCGGCTAGCTCTTTATTGATTTTTATTTTTTACTTTGATTGTATTGAATTGATATTATTATTATATTATATGGAATTAAATAAAAACCTTTATTTAAAATGTTAAAACTTTTATATTCTATTTGTTTATGAACCCTGTATCATGTTATGTTCACAAATTATACAAATTAACTTTATGCTTCCAAAGTTTTCTATGCTGACAATTTTCTTTATGCTTTGAAATGTTGGTAATGTTCCGTAGGTTTTTATATTTTCTTATTTTATTTGGTCATGCACTTTTGAAAAACATTTACTCTGCTATTACATATTCACAGATAACACGTAGATTCTTCTTCTTATTCAGGAACTTGTTGATAATTTGCTGTTAATTGTTTTATTCTTTTTTAGGATATAATACTTTGTTTTTTATTACAAACTGGAACTGCAATCGAAGATTGGTTTCTCTTCGATGCCACTTAATTAAATAACTTCGGTTATATTAACCTTACTGACGTTGAGATGGAGATTTATGAATACTATTAGCTTCGTAGGAATTACTAATTGACTTTGGTTATATAAACTTTCGGAGCTGCAGATACACTTTCAGTTCTCCGATGTTACTTACAAACTTAGGTTATGGAAAATTAATTGAGTTGCCAGGGAAGCATAGCTTCTGCCTAGATCTTAATGCAAAACTGACTAGCTTTCCTTTGGTTTTGCCTTTTATAGGGTCCACAAAAGGAAGCTTGTTTAATAATTCTCAGCCAATCAGGTAATTCTTCTTAATATCTAGGGAGCTATTCTCATTTTTGAATCTGACAGTTCTTTAGTATTGTTGAATTTTGAAACACCTAATTGTAGTATTGACCAATGTGAATTGAGTATTTTTAAATATATTGAAGATTTTCAAATTAATTAAAGTTATTGTTCATTCTACTATTTAAATTCATGTTACCAACATTTTTTCCCATATTTTGATATATGATAACCTATGATTAGGTTCCTATTAACTTAATAATTCTGATTATTATGTCTATTTTGACAGTTGTCATTGCTTAAATAACATCTATATAACTTTGTAGAACTGAAATTTCTTGATACTATCTTATATCTATAACTTATTTTAATAGTTTGCTGTCTTCTGATAGTCTTTGAATCATTTTAATTATGATTTTCCTCTTTCGTATCACTGTTCGTTTATCCACTTTCACTGTTTCTTCTTTTCACTCCTATTTTACGTTTTGGTTTCTGTTATTATACAATGTTTAATATCTTATTCTACTTATATATTTAACTTTAAATAATGTTTTTAATTCCATATTATATATTCTTTTTAAACTTTTCTATTTTTAATGTTTCGGTAAATCCTAATTCTACCATTTTATTTTATATGGGAAATGAAATCATAACAATATACATATATACGTTTTTCGGGCTAAAAATTAAAATTGGGCTATTTTGGTCAAATCTTCACCAAATTGTATGAAATTTGGTGTCAAAGTAGATCATGGTGACCACAATAAGTGATCCAAAGATGAAATTAAAAGATTCAATATTTTTGATGAAAATCCAAATGTGGGGGATTTGGCCCAAATTTTGAAGATGATCCCAAATACGACCGACAAATCGCAGAGTACCCTACTTGTGCCCAAATTGAAGGTTATTTTATATAGTTTAACGGATTTATTAAATTCTCGTTTATCTCCAGCTGAGAGTAAACCATTGTTTACATTATTAAGCCCAAATAGTGTTCAAACAGGCACATTTTGATTTATAATTTAGTTAACTCTGATGATGATGGCTATTTGGTAGCCCAAAGGTCATCAGTACTTTAATAGTATCTTCAGTGTATAAAGGTGATTATTTGTTATCAATAGTGTTATGATATATCCACAGTGTGAACTCTTTATAGTTTATTTATAATTTTAGTTTACGATTCAGACCCACACACGGGGTATAGTGGAACCTTTCATGGGTGGTGCATATATGCATGCATCAAATTATTATTATTATTATTATGTGATAGCATGCAGGTGTCAGTATGAAACAAGGTTCACAAATATGTTAATATGATTTGAAATAGTGAGCCAATATGTTCCCCTGACGAACTCCTACATTATTCTATATTGACCTAACCTAACCTAACCCTAAGTTCTCTATGCTTTAAGTAATTCATCATCATCGACAGCTTTGTAATCTTTTGTAATAACGAATTGTAAATTTGCTTAACACACCAAATGCTGTGAATCCATTCTGATGTGGATCAGACATCTCAGTGGTATAGAATGCGAGTTATAACTAGTTTTTGATAACTAACCTGACAGGTACCAACAAATTGTTGAGCGTGAATATGAACGGGGCCAGTGGATAGTAAATAAGTTGAGGAATATCAAAATGTGAAATGAAGGATGGAAGATCCGATAATTATATTAATTTAATGATTGTGAGCACAAGGAAGATTAAACTGGATTAAAAACTTCCAAAATCGGATGTGAGATAAATGAGAGATAATATTAATTAAGACCCTTTTTTTACAGTGTATATAAACCAGCATATTAAACTGTTATAATTATGTTTAACATGCATTTGTCCAGTGCAATTTTACACGCAGATATTGGCATGGAACACCTTGCAGCTCAAGACATTAAAACTAATAATTAATGATAAAAATCGTTACCAATTAATTCAAAATAACGAATTATATGGTAATGTATGATTAAATATCAAATATCAGCGATAAAAGATAATATAGTACCAGGTATCAAGAGAGAAGCTACAGATGTAATAAAATAATTATACGTAACAACTTCATCATGTCCGGTTGTCACATGATAGATTGATTTTCGAAACTGCATTCGGATTTAAGGAAATAAATTATATACACTTTTGCGAATAGTTTACTTATAATCAGCTGTTCATTATTATTAGTCCAAAAAAGTCGTTATTGACACCTGCTATTCAAAAATGTCCGAAAACCTTTAATTGGAAATACAGTTTAATTATTATATACTAATTCGTAACTAACCTTTAGAAACTAGTTTCAATTTATGAATTTCCGGAACTATCCAATTAGTGGTTGTTATTTTTCTCCTGAGACAATCAATACAGAATGTTCATGTCCTCCTCGTTTTCAATCTTGGCTACTCAAAATAATAATTCATTTGATTTTTTTGTTTTTTTAATGCTTTCACTTCACGAAAGGGAAAATTATAATGTTCGAAGAACCTCGTGTGAGCCAGCGATGGAGTGTTGGGAGAGGAGATAGACAATCGATTTTCTCTTGGACGTTTAGGCATAGGGAAATACCTCACTTGGTAAAGACTTCCACAACTTCGCTGTTCCATAGAAAATTGAAGTCTGATAGGAATAAGCTCGGCAGGTCTCGAGTTGGACAATGAAGGGGTGACTAGTTTGGGCTCGTCTAGTCCGCCTAACTGGAATCTCTCGTGGTGGAACAGAGGCGATTTCTGTTTATTTTTTTATTCATTATCCTGAGAAATATCTGTCAATGAAGTAGGAAATAGTTCGATATTGAATAGTTTCGGCATTAAGAATGTGTAAATTCATTTTGAACTTATAAAGTTATGGAAACAAAACCACTAATTTACACTAAATCATCAATGAATGTTTTTATTATCCACAATTGCTTACATATGTTTCGACACACAGTGCTTTCATCTGAGCTAAGTTACATGACAGAGAACGGCTTCATGATGACTATATACTTATTAAGTGGAGGGGAATACCATTAGTTACATTTAAAGAACTACTATGGAAATGATTAATAATTGAAGAATGATAAATGTCCAATTGATCATTCAAAACTACATTATTTTTGTCTTCAACATGTTTAACATGTTTCCAATGATTCCAATATATTCAATTTCAAGCCCTTCCGTTCGATATGTAACATTTCGGGTTCGTCGAATCGGTATTTTTTAATATGTGGCTCCTTATATGTTCTTGAAATCTCTGGTAAAATCTGCGACCTGTTTGGCCAGTATACAAAGCATTACAGTTATCACAACAAACTTATGAACTGTGATGACTGTAATGCTTTGCATAATGACCAAACAGGTCACAGCTTTTACCAGAAATTTCAAGAACATATGAGGAGACACAAATTGAAAAAGACCGATTCGACGTCATCTCGCTATTTTTGAATAAAAAAGATATAAAACTAAAAAGAGAACAATTTTTTTGTGGCAATAATTATTTCTGAAAAATAATAGTTGGTCTTTTCACATCTGGAAACATTTTTTAAACATACAGAGATCAGCATTCAGAATGCAATAAACAAAAAACTGTGTCTTGTGGACCTCTGCATAAGACTTTGATCAGGTGATGGTTTAAACCAATAACCGGCTTCTGTTATCCACTACACAAGTACCTTTTAAACAAATTGATTACTACTATAAACACTATATTAACCAAAATATTTGAAGCTATTCTTATGTAGATGGCATTTGCATACAGTATTGTACGTTAATTTTTGTTTCAACAATTATTAGAAAAATGTTATCTCCTTAGGATTAGGATCACCAATTTCACAAATTTTTCTTCAATGCAGGCTCGTTCTCAAAAATGTTATCAAACAATCTCGATGAGGGCTGAAACTGATCTGAAACGTTACTGAACCATCAATGAGTATAGAATGCAAAATAATTTAAGAATTGTTATTCATAAAAACAGTATTTAATGGAAAAGTTGATGGTTGATCAACAACAAAACCTCGGATAGTAAGACTGACGCCCAAGTGAACTTAAAAAAGTTGTTCAAAAAAGTGCTCTTTTTTCATCATTTGTTCCATCTCGGATGGTAACATTAGAAAAAATAAAACAGGAAATCAACAAATTGAATTTTTTCAAAATTATTTGAAAATCAAACATGATATGAGAAATGTTATACTCCATATAAATGACCTTTAGTCACGGAAACCAAAGGTTTGCTGCAAGTTATGACGACACCCGACAAAGTCGAAACAGCTGTTAACTCTTAACGACAAAACGGGTTTTCAGTTTTAGCCAAATTCCGTATTCAGAAAATGTTATATGGTGCTGTAATGTCACTCTTGTAGCTGATGAAAGATTGCGTAAGTAATCTTTCGAAATTAAACTAATTGCACTAATCACTGAGCATCTTTATCGCATTAATTTCAATTGAGATTGTCTACGTCGCAACAACGAAGGAAACATGAAAAATTGAAATAGTAACACATTGATGTGTAAAATATATGAAGTCTTAGAAAACCACTACAAAGTAATGATGTTGAATATATGTGTTTGAGATTTTTATGTCTATGATATCTAAGGTCTTGGCTGATTTATTGTATCAGCTTTCTGCCTACACACAAATTCAAACATTATATAGAAATACGTAGAAATTTGCAAGGATCTAATTAATTGAATTTATAAAAATTTGACTCAATGACGGTATATCGGTTCTGTGATTGACAAATTTAAGAATCATATTTTATGTGAATCTTTTCCGAGACATATCTTTTGTAATAATTGTTTAGCAAGTGCGGTTAGATTTAATTTCATCAGATTAAAAATGTTCATTATGTGAGTTAGTAACTAACTCACATAATTAGGATCTTGTTAACGAAGCTTCGAAGCTTTGTCGGTAAATTAAATTCTTCTATGGAAATTTGGAGTTTGGGCTATCTGATTTTCAATAAAATTGCAAAATGTTTAGCAGGATTCTGGATCAATAGGTAATAAGTCTTGAATTTTTTGAACATGGTATGGATGTATAAATTGTTCCTTTTAAACCTCATTAACAATAGATTTGGGAACCGCTAATTCCAGTCCCAGGGGTCTAGTACCTACTTAATTTTGAGTTTTCCTCAACTCTGTCTAAAATGTGTTCCTCCGTATCTACTGTTCTTGTAGTGTCCTGACGTCCACAATCAAAAGTTCGTGGCTTTAAACTACGATTTTCACGAAGATAGCACTACATGGAAACCTTTCCCTGTAGACTCGAATACTGTCACAACCAATTACATTCACCAAACCCATAATCTAATAACATATCTACTTGTTCAGCATATAAATAATCATTTCACGATGACAGAGATAAACCCTAAAAAGAAAACTACGAAATTTTAAACGCAGTTCTGTTTAAATGACATTAAAGTAATATGCTCATTTTTATCTGTCAAATTAATCGTAGCCAACTTTTAACGAAAACTCCATTTGTGTTAAGTTACAATTACTGATTCAGGCTTGTGGGGATTTCGAAAATATTTTTTTGTGGCTAAACCGTTTGCCAAACCAAAATTTTGTAAGAGAGTAAAAACCTTCTAAATAAAAGTAGCTAACCAGAAAAAAATGGTAGTGATTATACAGGGGGTTACAAAAAATATAGGTGGATAATTTATTGTGACCAAGTTTTTAAACACCCTGTAATTTTCGAAATTAGGGTTTCCCCCATCTAAAGCTATAATTTGCAGGTACAAACGCGTGGCTAATAAATGAATAAAATATAAGATTTTTTGACTTATTTGAAAAAATGTTAGAAAATTAATCATTTCTGAATCCCTCTAGCGTCCAAACTAAGCATCTTTGTATAAGTAAGTTGAGTTAAATCATCATAATTTTTGGCCAAAGGACTTGTGGTCTTTCATTGTACACGCCATTTCCGGACACCCGGTATATCACGTGGCATAGTATCATGTAAATATTTACAAGCAACTCCTTTGGTCCCTGCTGGACAGGCTGGGCCAACTTGTATAATGGGTACCTAACAATTTTAGAAACGTAAACTAATCACCCATCGCCCATTATCTTATACGCGAGGTATAATGACGTACTCCATATTCCAACTCCTTAAGATGGGAGTTTCGGTAGATATAATTAGAACTATTTTCACTTATTATTAACAATTATGTTTTGGTCTGCATACACTTTCCTAATTAAGGCACATAACTCAACCATGCTAATGATATATAGACAGTTAATTAGCTTCTTCTCATGTTATAACAAGCTGTACTTTTATCTAACATCAAACTGTACCTTTATTTCCTGAATTAAAATTTATTCTTACGGAACGATATCTTCTGGTTTCTTAATTATAACACTGGTTCATAGTTATATGATGCAATGTGGCAAATGTACGGAGGGAAAATATTATAATTCATACGGAATGCAGATCTTATTATGAACATTTTCTGATAAATAAAGCGATATTGAATGAGTGAATAGTAATCATGACCACATACCAGCGAAGGTGAACTACTAACATAAGCCAACTGAAATGCATCGATCGTGGATCACTAAGTTCCCTAACCGTCCCTTTGTTGACACATTTTTTTGCGAAAATCACACCTGGTTCAATGAATTTTCTCCAACACGCTTTTATAAAGTATCTATTCTATTATTGAAGATTATATATCATTCTGGCAGACTGTGTCCAAGGTATATTCGAAATGTCACTAGATAGCTGGTAAACCATTTCTAATTGGTCGAAAGCAATGATACAATATACATTTTGCCATAGTATGTTAGAATGATATTTAAATAATGAGACATTTTAATAATGAATAAGTAATATTTTCCCAAATAAAAATAATTTTTTTTTGTGAAATTTATAAAACCTTGTTAGAGAAAGTATAGCCCACCAACACGTTTGGAATGTCATTTTTATCATAGTAGCCTATGCAAAAATGTAAACAATGCTTCTGTCACTTTGATATCAATTTCTGGCATTCCTGTTTTTGAAGCAAACCCAAGAAATAGCCTAGGAGAAGCATTCAGTAAATTCAATACTCCTACAATAGTTATACTACTATAAAGGTACTCCGCATCCGTATCATTTCCAGAAGAAACAGAAATCAGGTATTATTGTCAATATTTCCAAGAATAGGTCTTTTCAATTCTCATAATAAGCATTTATGAGCAGCTGAAAATCTAGATGTAATAATGGAAACCCATTCCGAACATAATTTCAGCATAACTAATTATTGGTTAGAATTAATTAGGAAATATTTAATTGGACGTGCTTTTCTGTCTAGAAGGCTATGAGAAGAGTCATATTCAAAGCATTTCATTAGCAGTGAGAAGGCACTTAACTGATAGATATTCAGGCTAGTGAATCGGGAGGGGACAAGTAGCCTCCTAGGACACCCGATCTCAATTCAATCAATTTTTTGTAAGGTTTTGTGTATGCTACGCCAGCTGAGAGCGAGGCAAATGCTATGAAATGTTCAAACAGGCGAATTCAAGAATATATAAATAAAAAAGGTAGTTATTCTGAACAAATTTTTACAACTAATTCCTCCCTATTTTGTTTAAAAAATGGCATCTAAGTTTATAATATTAGTCATTAATTAAATTGTTCATATCTTTCCAAAGGCTAATATGATAATATGCATAATTCCGTGTTTTATTTCTTTTCGCCAAAACTGAAAGAGATAATAAAATTTGTGAATAGATAAAAGAGTATTGTGTTCGATAGGGGTACCTAAGTGATATTTGTGCGTTTGAAAATGTTGAGAATAGGAAAAGTCATCTAAAATTTAATAGGGGTAGTTTATTTTACCATGTTCCGGTGAAGTAAAAATGTCAGAATGGTCACAATAGGTAAGTACTGAATGCCCACCAAATTTGGTTCTCTTAAGTTAGGCCACATCTGAGATTACCAATACAACCTATATTTCACCCCTGCCATCTTTAGAAGGCCTCCCATAAAGGGAGGCACAAATCTGAAATTTCTATATGAAATTGTAATTAGATCTTACTTAGTAAAAAATGTATTGTATAAAATAGATGATCTAAATTTTAATAATTTGTTAAGTGACTGATTTTGGTTTTTTATTAATTTGTATTTTGACTTTTATCTTTAAACTGACCTGTGCAAATAATGCTTATATTATATTAGCACCAAATAAAGTACTCTACTCTACTCTACTCTACTCTAAACTTCAAATCGGCCACGACGGCCACCATTTCATTTTTGTTAGGCACTTCCGGAAAACGTGTATAACCACCTTCCCACACAATGTACATTCCTGTATGACGATGAACACAACAAATATACTACATGTGGCTTAATAAATTCTATGACCAAATACTTCGAATGAAATGAATCAATCGAATGCATCGTCTAGTCATCACAGGCACCTTAATAAATCACGCTAGTCCTATCCTCACCTTTGCCCAATTTTTATCGAACTTTTTGAATTATAATCTGAATATTCCGGTCTCTAACTGATTTTTGATTTATTAATACACTAATTTATTTATTCAAAATTTATTGATTTATTGATAATATATACAGGAGACGTAGTAGAAGACATGTAGCCAATAATAAAAAATAAAGGAAAAGTACCTACTTCTAATAATATTAGTGTATATAATATGTTTACAATTATAAAAAAGTTGAAGTTTCAACAACTCAAACAAAATAAAAGAATAGAAAACAGAAAATGTATTTCAAAACACAACTTAGCTATTTATGATCACTTGTCAGTTTTTCACACAAAAAATCTTAGCTATATATAAAAATTCTCGGGAAATAGATCACATTAACACTCTGTTTTAAATTTTTGTCTTTACGTACGTTTCGGTCTCACGACCATCATCAGAAGACTTATTATGTCTAAAACTTGATTACTTAAAACTAATTGTATTACACAAAGCGTCCAAATCGCACCAATTTCAATCAAAATGCCCACGTCGCCGAAACGAACAGAAACACGATTAAACGAAATACTGGGTCAAGAATCTTTATTGAAAATCTTAGCATTTATCACTGGCAAGGATAAAGTCTATAGTCCCAAGTATGAGAATCTTACAATACAAATGACTAACAACACTTGTCACAAGATCATATCTATTTTTGAAGGAATTTGTCGATGGTAATGTAACAATCTCGCCTGATAGAGTTTCGTTTTGCAAAAACACGGTTTGAAACAAAATGTTGATTCAAGACTTTCCGAATGTATTTGCCTTTAATTTACATGAATGACCTTCAAGCCAAGGATCTTCGTTATAATAAGAATATAGGTGATGGGTTAACCTAGAAATCATTATGAGCGATAAGTACCTATTGATCAAATGCCCCTTTCGTTTTCTATCCAGCAATCTTGCTAGATTAAGCATCGTGCATCTGGTACCATACTACTGTATCCTTCAATAATGAACCTAGTTGCTGTTCTTTGTACTACAGAATTCCAGAGCTGGTCGCAAAAAACAAACATAAGAAATGTTTGTGAGTTCGCTTTCTTAATAATTTTATTTTTATAGCGATGTATAAAACAAATAATAAAGACTCCAATAGCCACGTTGTGTGAATTTGACTGATTCTGTCCCAATTTTACGAAAAGTTTCTATTTTGTCGGGAAAGCATCTATCCAAGCTAGAAGAGGACTGTATATACAACTATTAAACTTCGGCTTCTACCCTATTATAGTCAACGTAATTACTCGTTGACTCGTTACCACAAATAATTGAAGTTGAATGTTCCAGCCCGATGAGGCGTATTATATCGAAGTAAATGAACATCAGGCGAATAGTTCAAGTAAATGACATATCTACAAGGTATTAATTTCATACGATCTTACGTCCTGTAGAACACAACGAGAATACTGAAATTAAGGAGGCGAATTGTAGGTTTCAATCCCACGTATGTCCTTAGCATGGGTTGAACTGCTCGTCACGGACAGGAAACAAGTCGGTAAATTCCTGCAAAAGTCTTCCGACTCCCCGGAAATCCAGTCAGATAAACGACTATGTTCCGGTGTGAAGCTTTTAGCAGGACGCATTAGTTGAAGTACTAAATGTAAACGTCGGGTCGGAACTAATATCAATGGTTTAAAAATCGGCTTCCTTCTAACATATATTCTTATGAAGCTCTGCAATTTCACAAATGTTAACTGCTTATCCTAGACAGATACTAATAAAATATGATATGCATTGAATTCCTAAATGTCGAACGATATTTCACAGGATTCTTCCCAGGCAGAGTTAAAGCCATTACCATGTTGGGAAAACGGCGCCAAAATCCAATTGGCGAAGCAGCAAAAATCTCGAATCCAGTGTGTGATGGATTTTATTCCTAACGGCAGGGCTTTCACGCCAAAAATGAGGCGTATAGCTGCCAGACTGCGCTGCCGCTATCACACACTAAAACGTACAGTGTTGCAGACCATCAAGCAACATTGTGTGAATAGGATACCAGCTCTGGGCGTGATAAGGAGAAATCTGGGCAGATGGGATAGACGCATTAACGGGAATTCCTTGTTTCGCGATAGCCCGTCTTTGCTTTTTGAATCTCCACCGCCCATAATTGCTGCCCCCCCAACTGTGGAGGAGGTCAAGCAGTTCTGGAAAGGATTGTACAAGTCACCGCGTCCTAGACACCCCAGCCATAGCTTACTTCGAAATGTTTTGAGCTGAACATCAACTTCCACAAACAGAAATGTGCGAGGCAGTCAGCGAGGATGAAGTCCGACAAGCTGTTGTCGTTACCAAAAACGTTGCTGCTCCTGGCCCCGACGGCATTACCATATGGTGGTGGAAGAAATTCCCTTTCACTCACCTCCGTCTGGCCAGAGTCTTTGAGTCCTTTGACTTGAAGAGGAGCGCCAAATTCTAAGCTGGGCTGTCGAGGGGTACACTGTGCTGCTTCCAAAGAATGGTGACTTGTCTGATCCCAAGAGCTAGGGGCCAATCACTTGTCACAATACCTGCTACAAGTTCATTACACTTATATTGTAAGCAGTGTGGGGCAAAGGAAGGCATGGGGGCTTGCCGGCAGAACCTGGTGATAGATAGATTTATCACTCAGGATCCCCTATTCTACAAGTGCAACCTTTCCATGGCCTGTATTGACTACCGCACGGCATGCAATTCAACATCACATGAGCTATTATTATACTTGCTCTAATGCCTTGGGGTACCAGCCCCACTAGTGAGATGCATAGTACATCTATTGCCACTCTGGAAGACTCGTTTTTCCATCACATCAGGTACACAACGAGTCTTGACAGAAACACCCTCCCATGAGACGGAGATGTGAGGTTCATTTCGAAAACTGCTTCACAGAAACTTCCATGCCAAAAGCTACCGCAGCACCTCGTGATCTGCTAAGCACAGATTCAAGCTGTTCAAAAGTACTGTTTGTACGTTTGGAGCTCAACTCCCAAACATATGCAGAATCTCATGGATCTTATGCAGAAAAGAGCTATCCGTCTTAAATGCCACACTTATGAATTCATTGACCTGTCTTGAACATCTTCGAAAGGTGGGCGATGTCTCCTACATAAATATTTCCGTAAACTACCCAACTTCTTTTTTCCAGACTTCAATTTTCTATCGAACGGCGAAGCTGTGATACTGTTTTATCTAGGGAGGTTTCTGATGCCATTGGCCTCCAAGCATTTCATTAAATTCCAATGCCTACCTCTTGTTCCAACTCACCATCTCTGGCTAGCACAATATTCTATGGTCATCAAGGATTTTCCTCTCGGGTAGTAAGAACATATAAAAGAAAAATGCTGGAGGTTACGAATTAATGAAAAGTTGTGGATAAAACACAAATTTGAACTTAGAAATAACAACATATGTTAAATAAAAACTGAATGTTCCGAAAACCAAGGCAATAAGTATGTCAACAAAATACAAATATACACAGATAAATGTGAATGATATAGATATTTCGATTAATAATGAACAAATTGAAATCGTAGCAACTGTCGAGTATCTTGGGTTTCAGTTGGATAATCTACTTTCTTTGGACGCACACTTCATGTATGTTACTAAGAAAATTTCGAAAAAACTAAACATTTTCTCAAGAATTGCTCAGCAATTATCTATCAATTCAAGAATCACAGTATATCGGTCGATCTTACTACCTCATTTTGATTTTTGTTCAACTTTATTATACCAATTCAATTTAAATAAAATGACACAGCTACAAAAATTAAAAATAGAGGCATGAGGATCATTTTAAGCTGTAATCGCTATACTCCTATCTCAAGGATGTTGAATACATTACAATGGCTTCCAGTTACAAAACGACTTTTCTTGCTAACGATGATATTCATTTACAAAATATTACACAATCAAGCACCTTCTTATTTTCTTGAATATGTTAATTTCCAACATGAGATTCACCATCATTTCACCCGAAATAGGAACAACATACATGTACCAAGGGTAAAATTATTATCGAATACAAGAAATTCTTTGTTTTTGGAAGGAATGATAGAGTTCAATAATCTTCCTCATTATATTAAATCTAGTGAATCTTGTAAAATGTTCAGACCCCAACTGTTGACACATATTGAAGAGCTAAATTAGATTTACTTTTATTCTGTAAGATTAATTACATACCTACTTTATTGCTAATTCAATGTTTAATTCAAAATTGATGTAGTTATATATATTAATATTATTGTATTTTAGGGAAACCTATTTGAAAAAAATATATCTTCTTTTTCTTCTTTTAACAAGTGTTTCACCACACACAGTGGCATCCTCAAATGATGTATTAGCTGGATGCAAGAGCGATCTGAATTTGTATTCTATTGGCCACTTATCGTTACCTTTAAAAAGATGAAGTTGGTCATTAACGAGCGAAAATCACTATAGTTTAACCCGTTGGATGATGCATAAGTAAAATCAACTTCCTTTAATAGCTCCTAAAGTAGAGAATTCTAGTTTCAAGGACACACATACAGAAAAAATGCGATATATTTAATATAACGAACTATAAATTATATTTACAGTGTTATAGAGAATTATTGCAAAGGGACAAAAGCAATAGACTATCTTTTGAAGAAACTTCAATTTAACCTTGATTTTTAAATTATTCACAGATTTGTTCCGCTTGTTTTTTTCATGCATAGCACTTTCAACCTTGTTTTGTACGAAAACTAAATGATTGACTCAGTGTCGTCGAAGACAACAAATTTACCACAGGCTACGTTCGACCTATAATTATGTGGGTAAATCAACATTACTATTCCTTATATAATTCAAGGGTAAACCATATTCTCTATTCTTGGCGAATTTTGCTAGAGGCAGAATGAAGTCTGTGATGTAATTTACAGCATCAGTCATTGTTCTTATGACAATATATTACAACACACTTCCCTATATTTTTACTTCGAAACTTTCAATTAGCAATTTTTTTGAAATAATTTTTTGAATCAATTTTTTTTCAACGAACTAGAATGTATGAAGTATTTTCTCCCAGCCTCTAACAAATAAAAATAGTTCTGAGAAATTGTGATAGTGAATTTTTAGTAGCTATGAAAATATGTATGAAATTTACAATGTGGGGCGCATGCCATGGTTAAGCTAAGTAGCTAGGTCACTAAAAATTTCATTGCACTGCAAATGATATGAACTGTCTTGTGAGTTTTCTCAACTACAGCTACACTCTACCATTCCTTACTATTATCTATTGCATGTACCCCACATTTTCCATTTCAAATCTTAGATGTATTTTCGTAGCTATTGAGAAATTATTTTATACTTTTCAGTCCGTTTTAAAAACGTTGATTAAAATATAAATTTCAATTAAATAATAATTTTTTCCCTTTTAATCTTGTGATTGTGTGAAATTTTTATATCGCTTATAACTTATAATCATTTTGATGAGATTCTAACAGGTTCCCAAACCAGATAACTAGCCCAGATTCCTGATCGATATTCCCAATACGGATTGAACCAAACTGTTCAAAAGATACAGCCTTTTAAAGGTAGGACACACAGGCAGTTCTGGGCTATATTTGAAGTTTCAAGTCTCTAGCTCAATGGGAAGATGGACGGACAGATAGCGTGAGCTCAGTAATAGGGTTCAGTACGGAATTCTAACGAATAAACAGACAAGAAAGCAAATCAATATTGTATTGTTATTCAGTACTGAACTATTTTAAAAATTTCAAATTTCTACGTCGTCGGGAAGTTAATTTGAAATTGCAAGACTCCGACCGAACAGACGTAATAGGGTTCCTACGCATTGCCATCAGGTTCTAAGCTATGTTTTGAGTCTCCAACAAATCTATTGCTATTGCTATTCTTCCGCCCAAACCGACCTAAGAGTTACGTACCAAACATTAACGAACAGACATACAATAAGGCAAGTTAATATTTCAATGTTGTTCAGTTCTGAGCTATATTCAAAGTTTCAAACTCTACCTCGCCGGGAGGTTAGTTTAAAATCAATTGCACCATTCTTTCCCCCGAACAGACGTTATAGGATTCTAACGTATTATCATCCGGTTCTGAGCTATGTTTTGAGTTTCAAGTCTCCACCAAATTTATTGCAAGATTCTTCCTCCCGAACCGAGCAAATAGGGTTTCGTAACAAACCTTAACGAACAGACAGGCGACTTAATATTGAATTGTCTTCCAGGTCTGAGCTATATTCAAAGTTTCAAACTCTATCTCGCCGGGAGGTTAGTTTAAAATCAATTGGATCATTCTTCCCCCCGAACCGACGTAATAGGGTTCCGTCGAATTCCGAGCTATTATGTATTTAGAGTGTGACGTTTGTTAATATTGATATGTGAGCCGAAACGTCTACCGACACAAAATTTGGTTCCATGTCCACAGAATTAAACAGACAACTTCTGGCTACCAAAATATATTTCTGCGATGGAACTATACAGAGCAAGATAATTTGGCATCCACCTGTTATTTCTAATATCTATTCCGAATTACCCGTTTTTCTGTTGAATCGTACACTAAGAAATGTGCAATAAAGTTCATTTCCATTCACATTTGCATGATGTGAATTAGCTGATGCATATAATCGGATATCTATTCATCAAATAAAACGTAGCTCTAAGTTGCTTATAATCGACAGCTATTCCAATCCAGCTGCTTCAAGGTTAGGCGCATCATATACAGAATGATTTATAAGTAATATCCTAAATTTTAACGTTCAGAAGTTAAAAATAATAATATTTCACTCAACAACAATGGGTTCATTTTGTTGTATTAATATCGCATGTAGCTTCTATATACAAGTTGAACTAAGCGATTATTGCGTTTAAACTATTCAATACATAGTATCGACAAATTTAAAATGAATTGAATTGTGCCACATATCAAACATTTTATATTTAAATGGTGTAGCTGAATAACGGAGTATACCTATTAGTTTGAGTGGGTCTTCTGTATATTTCAAAATCCAAGTGTTTCTAATATCTTATAATGTTAATATTAAGTAAAGGAAGCTGATTATCTGTTTCTATTTGGACAGTGAATTTCAGTGAATCAAATTGGCTATGAAGCGTGTTCAAAAAGTCATGTAAATCAACATCTTTACTTATAATCGCGAACATATCGTGAACCAAACTTTTGGGAACTGATTCAATTTTAATTTTAAGGTGGTTACAAGTTCGCTCAGATAAATATTGGCCAAAAAAGGAGAGTGGATTACCCATTGCCCATCCAGTTATTTGTTTATATTGGTTTTGGTTAAAAGTGAAATAATTTTGCTCCATACATAAAGACATTAATATTTGAGAGCCATTTCTTCAGAATGTTTATCGACTCAGGGATTGAGGTATTTGTGAATAATGAAACATCATATGAAACGAAATTATCACCAAGTTCAAGTTTGAGATCTTACAATATTGCAATTAGTTCCCAAAAATTTTTCACTGACAAACTTGGTGCGGCTTGGAAGCTTAACTAACCATTTTGCCATATCATACATAAGACCATTAATGTTTGAAATGATTGGTCTCATGGAATTACCTGGCTTATGAATCTTAGGTAACACATATAATTTAGGAAGATTAGGATTCGAAAATCTGAATTTGTATTTTCCTCCGAATACTTTAATAAAATTCAAAAGTTTCACCTATCATCCTTCAGTAATTAATAAATTCCATTACTTGTTTCCTAAGTTTGTAATACAACCAGTTTATAGATTAGGAACAAGCTTAAAAACCGTTTAGGCAACATCTTTGATGAAGTTTCCGACTTTGACAAATACGGGATTCACAAAATCGATTGTGAGTCTAGTTCAAAATGCTATGTAGGTCAAACTAAAAAGAACATTTTAACTCGGTATAAAGAACAGTTTGTCATATAAAGAAAACTACTCAGCATTAGCCGAATATATTTTGAATACAGGTCATACCATTTCTCAAGCTTATTACTTTTAAAACGCATGAAAAATCAATTTATCAATTTCCGATTCATCTTCTACTGAGGATAACCCCTTGTTTGCATCATTATTCCCAAATAGTATATTTAAAGAGGCACATTTTGATTTATAATTTAGTTTACTCTGATGATGATGACTACTTCGTACCCAAAAGATTCTCAGTACTTTAACAGTATTTTTAATGGATAAGAGTGATTATTTCTTATTTATAGTCCTATACACTCCTGCAGACGTGGTAGTGGTGGCAATTTGAACAATATTGTGTTCCATCGTTAATTGCATTACATGTAATTGAAACTGTTGTAATACAATTGTCAATCGACGATATCTCACATGCTGTTTAATTTATTTTTAAAAACTTTTATTACATTCAAAGGAATACCCAATACTTGATACTGTTTCAAAATTTCCCACTTCACTTAACGGAACAATAAGAACTATAAGAAAACGAAAATAGAATTCACCAATAATTGCAATTATTTGTGTATGTTATTCTATATATTCGTTCTCTTAAAACCCCTCAAACACTGGCTTCGTTCGTATGAATATATAGCTAATGACTCTTTCCTCTGAACAAACAATTCCTTCTGTTGAGAATACCCGTACAAATATCCGTAATGATTACCAATGACACTGATCTGTTACTGCGATGATACGTGTAATCCATAACATCCCTGACCTAACCCTGACATTGGTTCGTGTTTGATTGTTTCGCGTGCCGTTCACAATCACTCAGTTTCCACACACCATCTCCTCTACAACTTCCTATGGTCATCGGCCTACCTGGCACTATTATATCGGCAGTGGCGGATTTAGGCGCTGTAGTCCAGAGCGGCAAAATCTAGGGGCGCCATTCAAATTATTTTTATTTTTAAAACGGTTGATGTTTTTATTTTCCCAAAAGTTTACCAAAGAAGTTCGGTCTCAACGATATCTTCACTTTGATTCAGTTGCACCAACAAGTTGAAAAAAATTATTATAAACAATCTTACAGATCGCGCTGTCAGGACCATCCCAAAAATTTGAGAATTGTTCGTAATACACTGGAAATGAATGGGGACCCAAAAACATTTTTCAACCCCATCATTAAAGAAAGAAGAAACAAAATATATAGTGGAACGTTATATATGAATAACATAAACGGTAATACAGATAATTTTATAACATTTATCATACATTCCGAAAGCCTCAGAGATCATTGAGATATATTTGAAACAGTATGATATAAATTTTGCGCATTAACCTACTGACTGTTGGTGAATATTTTTCAAATCTAGAACCTTTAATACCTAAAGATAAACAACTTTGTAATGTTGAAAGTATATTTTATGTAGAATGCTGGAAAAGCAATATTTCTAGTCTGACAACCTCTTGTAATTACCTCATAAATCTTTAACAACTGGTTCGAAAGTGAATACTTCAGCGTATTATACTTTCGTTTCAGTCTTATTCAAATACTGCATGAGATGACTTCAAATATTAGAAGTAGATTGCTATGCAGTGGCTTCATGGTACATATGCATATACCTAAAACTTTAATAATAAGATTCTTGACCCAGTATGAATTATATATAAAAAAATTCGATTATTCGTAGTTCTGTTCGTTTCGACGGCGTGGGCTCTTTTGATTGAAGTTAAATTGTGCGATTTGGACGCTTGTGCTATAATTAGTTTTAATAAACCCCCTTTTTAGACATAGTGAGTCTTCTGATGATGGTCGTGAGACCGAAACGTACGTAAAGACGAATATTTAAAGCAAAGTGTTAGTGTGACCTATTTCCCGAGAATTTTTTTATTTATAAAACTTTAATGTGTTACAATCTCGATCACTCGTGTTTCTGTTCGTTTCGGCGACGTGGGCATTTTTAATTGTAATTAATTGATGCGATAAGGACGCTTTGTGCTTGATACAAGTAGTTTCAAGAAATCTCATTGATCCGTCTTCTGATGATGACCGAAACGTATGTAGAATGTGAAAATAATTAGCATATGTGTTAGCGTGGCCTATTTCCCGCGAATTTATATATAATGAATATACAAATAAACAAAAATATTAATAATCATTTTAAAAATATAAACAGCATGTTTGGATGACATTGTATGAAAGAAATGCAAGTAAGTACCCAAGTCCCCCCATATTGGAGAGAAGTCGCCACACTGAGGCTATGAGTAGGGGATCTGCCGACTGCAAATAAACATAATGGCATCAAATGATTCACTCAAATCTATGTCCTCTTAGCAAACTTTTTATATTACGGATCTTCAAATCCTTTATAGATATTCCGGTATTCGTTATTTGATTGTTTGGTAGCATGTCCATTGTCCAACCCAATTATAATATCAAATAACTTAGAAAGATGGAGAACTAAAGCAATGGATTGGTAATTAACGATTTCTAAGACTAGTCCATAGTTGCCATCATAGTTTCCATTGTTTAGGGAATTCTTATGTTGAATTTTGGCTTTTGTTGACTTTTTTGATGATCCCTACATCCAACTGTTCAGCGGGAAGGTCGCTTTCCGTCTTCAAAAGAATGAAAAATTAGGCAACATCCACAAAGAGCAAAGGACACCTGAACATTAGTGTTTTTAAACTATAGTTCACGAATGATTCAGTTGAGAACGAGTTTCTTTCACGAGGACAAGTTGGGAAGTTCCTGACAAATGAAACAGATGGCGCCACAATCAAAAATCCCATGGGACATTTGTGATGTACCTGCCATCTTTAACTAGAGCGCATTAAAATTTTCAGACTGATATGTCGTCATTCAATTCTGTTTTAACCCCCATCGAAAGCAACGTTGAAGATTTTTGCAAACATGGAAAAAATTTTGGGTACTCCTCACCATCGGTTGGAACGATTCACTAGTGGTTTACTGATTTTCAGTGTAGTAGTATGACCACAAAAGAAGCCGAACGTTTGCACGTTCAATTGAGGTTACAACGCCAGAAATCGTCAATAAAATGCATGGTATGATATTGAACGATCGGCGAGTTGAAGTGCGCGAAATTGCTGAGGCTATGAGCATGTCAACCTAATAGGTAGGAACATTTTGCATAGATTTTTGAATTTGAGAAAGCTATCTGCCACATGTGTGCCGCATGTACTCTCTGTTGACAACAAGCGCGACAGTGTGACAACTTCAAAGAAGTTTTTGACGATGTTCAAACGCAATAAGAACTTTTCGCTTGGACGAAACGTGGATCCATCAAAACTCAGCAGAGACCAAAGAGAAGTCGAAACTATGGAGTTGTCTTGGCGAATCGAAGCCGAAAAAGATCAAAGTGGGTTTATCGGTCAACAAGTCATGGCGACAGTTTTTTGGGATGCACACGGTATCCTTCATATCGACAATTTTGAGAATGGCAAAACGATCACAGGTGTATATTATGTACACATATGTTGGATCGATTCGACGCCAATTGGCAAAGAAAAACGTACTCTTCCACCAGGACAACGCAGGTCCGCAGTCGCAATGACAAAATTGCATGAATTGTGCTACGAATTGGTTCGTCATCCATATTCTCCAGATTTGGCCCTCTGCGATTCTTATCGATTTCCAAACTTGAACAAATGGTTCGGCGGAAAGAGATTTGGCTCCAACGATGCGGTCATTAAGAAAGGATCGAGAAATGAGAAAATCGTTAATGAAAAACGATAATGTTGAGAAATAAAATAAGTTTTGACCAAATAAATCATTTCTGGTTTCATTTTTCAGGGACTTTTCACCTTGCCCTCGTAGTAACTACAGTTCCTTATTATAGCCAACTGTACAGTATTTTCTTAACGTCTGTTATTGAACTTGTGTTGCCGTTCACTAATAGACAACCGAACGAGTAGGGAGTTGACTCTAATAGGATGTGAGGTGTAGAGGAAAAGCATTGCTGACTGCTGAGCGCATGGGATCTGGGCGGCAAGTTGCCGGTAGCCCCTAAGGGGCAGAAGTATAAATCCGCCACTGTGTATCGGTATATACTCAGTAGTGTCGTGTCCACTGTTCTTCACTTTCCCAGTCATACTCATAAGTAACGCAAGTCTTTCCATTCATAACCAACTTTCAAGCCATACATGAATTTCATTTCATTTTCGTTCATGTTAACTACTGTCACGGATATATTATGTCCCTAATTATTAATTCGTGTTCGAATAATAAGTTTAGGCCGAGACTTGTTTAACGTGACTCGACACGAATAATTTGTTCATTGCTTATCTCCTGATGTTTTCTTAAATTCTTTAACAGTTCACCGCACTCGTTATCATCATGAGGAGTTCATTTTAGTCGAGGAAATATAGCCGAAAAGGTCGAATAAAAAAGCGGCCAAACCGATTTTGACGCTTTTTTTAAGAGATTCTAGAAGTCTTTATGTTACCAGTTTGTTTTTTGTTTACACAAATTTTATCATCTCTACAGAGGAAAATGCATCTTTTTGAATGAATTATCATGAGCTAAAATTCAATTTGAAAAAAAAGTGGCCAAATTAGCACATGGAGGCCAGGGTATTCTGGTGCCCACGTCGTCTCCAGGATCTTCGTTAAAATGAGTTCTTTAATGGAGTAAGACTTGTTAGGGAGGTTCTATTGAAGTTGCCGGTCATGACCATGACCCTCAATTAATAGTCACCCGGTGGTCAAGATACCCACCCTGATTGCCTAGGTCATCTCCGAAGGCTGTTTTTAATATGCTCAAAAACGCAGCCAAATTCATCTCTCGGGGTTTCTTTAGGAGTATGATTCTGGATTCGGAATCAATGAACGATGCATCTTATGAACATATCTGTGATGTCGGCAACAAAGAATTCAAAAATACCTTTTGCACTGTGATCAAACTTGATTGAGAGCGAAAAAAATAGTTAAAAAGTTGTATTCCTATTCATGGGAATATTTCGATTTATAAAAGGTATCCTGGATTGATCAGCCTACTTCGCAATCATTTGTTCTGAAAATGACTCTAATTATAGAATCACTTCAGACTACTTTAGACATATGCAAATGTATGAAAATGAAATGTATCACTCTCGCAATTGGCCTTTGCCAATATACCTGTGCTTGTAAAGCTGGCATTGATATAAGTGGTCGATACCACATACTTTACCTTTAGTGCCCTAGCGATGACCTGAATACGTAGAATAGTGGAATAAGAACATTAATTAAATTTACCGCTTAAATGTTTGATTGCAGACGATTGTTTTGTCACACACTGACACTTTCAAAGAATGAATACCCAAATGGATTATCTTTACAGTTACAGGATCATAATTATTGTAGGCTTGAGCTTTCAAATATCGGAAAACGTAAATTGAGTCTCATTCCCATATTTGCATTCTATAACAACAAACCAAGGTTAGTAAGTCAGGTTGGGTTAGGTTAGGTTAGATTAGATAAGGTTAGGTTACGTTACAAACAAGCGGACTACAATAATCAATCACTATTGATTATTATGAGAGTGTTAAGATTAGCCCGATTACAATATTTGCATTATGTATCAACAAAGTTAGGTTGGTAGTTCAGGTTAGGTTAGGTTAGGTTAGGCCAGGGTGGGTTAAGTTACAAACAAGCGGGGTGCAATAAACAATCATTATTGGTTATTATGAGGATGTTAAGATTAGCGCGATTACAATATTTTACATTCTATATCAACAAAGTTAGGTTAGGTTAGGTTTATTGAATGTTGATTTTTCGTAGATGAATTAAATGATCCAATATAAAAATTATATTCATTTAAATTAAGATGAATTATATAATTATATAGTTGGGTGTTATTGAATTATATATAAATTATTAGTTGTTATTGAAAACAATTCTTTTGTAATTATTAAAACAATTTCACAAGGCTAACTTTTGTTATAAAACAATCACAGATAATATAAATATAATAAACCAAATTAAATGACCATAGATAAAACTTTGTGAACACATATAAATAAAACATAAAACTTTGTGAGATCTCCACAGGTTAGGGTAGGTTAGGTTAGGTTAGAAAAAAAAGGGGGTACAATAAACATTGTGTAAATACTTGCCTACAGAAGGGTAGTAGGTCTAAGCAGCAGGTACTACATGCTAATTATCTGACCTGACAACTAGGTACATACTTAGCACCTCAAAAAGACCTACTAAGAAAGGCAATTAATAGATGCCGGACTCAATTTACGTCGACTTCAAATATAATGTGACGCAAAATCCATCCGGAAGTCAAGAATATTCAAGATTCTATTCGCGGAAGTCTCCTATTCAAGTCAATCCTCATGTATTCACAAATAGTAAGCCCAAAAACTCTAGAATTATTTTTAATAATATCGTCAATTATCACCCTTGAATTATCGCTTTGTAAAGTAAACTGGAATGAAGTCCCACGTTTTTCTGTTGTCATGAATGCAGTCGCTATTTTTCCCAATCTGATATAATATTCACGTAATTACTTTTTTTATGAAAACATGTTGCAATACATCCAATTACATAAAATTACATTTAATTGTCTCTAATATTTATAATACGCTATACTACAATTTTAAGTATAAAATTGATACAGCAATTACAAAATGTAATAACAATAAAATTGTGAAGTAGTTGTGGTTTCTTTTCTCAGAAAAAAGTATGTCAGTCTTACTTACTACGTAAATTGTATAAACAACCGACAATTATACTTGATCTGCTAATAATAGTGTTGGACAGAAGGATTATGAGAAATTTCCGTTGTTATTACACGGATTTCAATTGCATCAGGAACAAAGACAAAATAATTATATTTGGATCGGAAGATCCAATAATTCGACAATCTTTATATATTACAATTAAGAGTGAGGCTAAGATATTCATCTAGATCGTATATGGGGAATTTCACTAGGATTGCCTTCAGTTGGTACTTGAATTGTTTAATCGGTAGTTTTCTAAGGTTAGCAGGTAGTTTATTGTATATTTTTATTAGTGTATTTTCTGCATTCCTTTGTATTCTGGTTGATGCAGTTTTTTGTGGGACTAGATTTTCCATATCTCTCGTGCCGTAATTATGTTGACATGCGTACTTTTCAAATATGTCAGGATGTTTTTTGACGAACAGTGCGGCTTCTAATATGTATATACCATACACCGTCAGTAGCTGATAGTTTTTGAAATATCTTTTGCGGCTTTCAGTTTGTTTTAATTTAAGTATAGCACGAAGGCTTTTCTTTCGTGCAATAAATACTTCTCTTATTTTCACCAAGTCTCCCCAAAATATAATTCCATATCTTATGTTAGCTTCTTGATATGCTCTGTATGATGTTAACGATGCCTCAGTTGAGACTAGATAGGAGATAGTTCTTAGTGCATAAGTAGTCCTACTCATCTTCGTTAAAAGTTTCTCGATGTGTTTCTTCCAATCTAGTCTGGCATCTATATGCAGGCCAAGGAATTTAGCAGATAATTCACAGCTTACTGATTGATTTGGAGTTAGTTGTATTGGTATGATATCGTCCTGTTGGGCTGTCAGAGAATATTTTATGACTGCAGTTTTATCTATGTTAAGTTTTAAATTGTTCGAAGTGTACCAACGGTCTAACTTTTCGATCGTGGTTTGTATATTTATCTGTAGATCTTCATAACTCTTTTCTTGGGCGGTAATTGTAGAGTCATCAGCATATGTGGCTACAAAGTAGTCAATCCATTCTGGCATATCGTTGATATATAATAAATAACAGAGGTCCTGAGATCGACCCTTGCGGTACACCTCGCTGCGTATATTCTACAGATGATTTCAATTTTTGACCTGTTTTGTCCACATGCACAATGCACTGAGGTCTTTTGTGAAGATAAGATTTTATTAATTCAAGCGGCGTTCCTCTTATAGACCATATTTTTCAAAAAAGGCTGATATTCTTGAATGAAATATTCTCTCGTATATTTTTGAAATGTTGGAAAGTAATGCTATTGTCCTATAATTTGTGTATTCCATTGGATCTCCTTTTTTATAAATAGTTTTTATTTCTGCAATTTTGAGCTGATCAGGAAAGATTCCCGTATATATCGATAGATTTATCAGGTATGTTAATGGTTCAGAGATTAATTCAGCATTATCTTTCAAAATGTGCGTAGGTATCTCATCGTGCCCTACAGATTTTATATTATTCAATGATCTAATTATGTTCATTACTTCTTCCTTATCCGTATTCATCAGAAACATACTCATATGATTTCTTTTAATTTTCATATACGATATATTTCTTGTGTCCAAATCAGGACAGGCATGTATGAGAAAATCATTCATTTCATTTAAAGCTGTTTCTGCATCTGCAACTTTGTCAAAAATGTTCTTAGATGATATTGATTGATTTATGCATGTATGTTCCTTTAGTATGTTCAATATTGTTTTTTGTGGATTTTGTGATTTTCGTATACGCTGTTCGTTGAATTTCCTTTTTGCTGCTGCTAGCTTTCGTTTCAGTTTCCTTCATATTCTTTATAGGTGTTTGTATCGATTTTTCCTCTCACCATGTCATAGTAAAGTTCTCTTTTGTTCTTACATGATGTTCTTATTTCCGGTGTAATCCATTTTGGCGGTGACTTATCATTGTTTCTCTTGTTTTGTTTCTCCGGAAAAATTTGTTTGATTAGACAACACATAAATGATTGGAAGTTATTATAACTGGTATTGACGTCTTCTTCCCTATATATATAGACTCCCATGATTGTCCAGATAATATTTCTTTAAATTTGTTCATTTTTGAATAGGTATAGATTCGTTTATTCGTTATCACATCTGTCGCTGTTATATTTTCAAACAGTTTTGCTATTTGTCCTCTATGATCTGATAGCGTTGTTATTACTACTTCAGCTTTCAGATCTACATTGTTTGTGAATATATTATCAATTGTCGATCCTCCATTCCTAGTCGTTCTTGTTACTCATAGATTTTTTGTTGAAGATCGTATGCTTTTAAGAGATTTATCAAAGCCCTACTATTATTTTCAGATTTGTGTTCTTTGTGTAAATTAATGTTGAAATCACCTGTGATTATGATGTTATGTTTAAGAATTTTTGCTTGTATTGAGTCTAGTATATCACTTAAAGTTGTAAGGAATACGTCTATGTTACCTTTTGGAGCCCTATAAATACACATGATGATAGTTTTTGTTTGTAGTATTTGTATAGCAGTACATTCAATAACTTGTTCAATACCCTTTTGTTTTATACATTCTAGTTCCTTATATTCCACATTTTCCTTCAGAAATATGCACGATCCACCATTTTTCTTTTGATTTCTTGAGTATATGGAAGCAATTTTATATCCTGTTATTTTTATAGTCCTTTCTTCACTACTTTGAAGGCAGTGCTCTGTGAGACAAATAGTCATTGGTAGGCTTTCCAATGTACTAATGTATTCTTCGATTAGTAATACTTTGTTTCTTAAACTTTGTATATTCTGATGAAAAATGAGATAGCAGTTTGGTATACTTTGTTTATTTACATCTTTAGATAGACCCTTTGATTTTTCCTTATTTATAAAAAAGCACTATCATTTTTTAGAAAGTCCTTATATTTTTCAAAATTGAATCTTCTGACTCCCACTCCAATTGGCCAAAATGCAGGGTCGTACAATGGTTCAGAAATGTAACGATTTATATAATATCATACCAGCTGATATACATTGCGTTACATGGCCCTGGAGCAATAGAACCAAGAAAATCACCAAACAAAAAACTAGAGTATGATTCAAAGGCATATACATAACAGGGGAACAAAGTTCTTGTGTTATGGCTATCATACACGAAATACTGGAACTGAAATCAGCGTTAGCCCAACATATTTTCGATACCGGTAACACCATTTCTTTAGAAAGTTCTTCACTTTTGAAACTCAGTATGGACAAATATTCAGGTAATTTAGAAGGGATGGGAATGTATAAGCGAAAAAGCTATTTACTTGATTCCGATTCATCTCCAGCTGAGGGTAACCCATTGCTTGCATTATTATCCCCAAATAGTATTTGAACAGGCACATTTTAAAGGAGCAGAGTATACCTTTTTGTAATCGAATTGATAGTTATAATTAAAACAATGTTTAGCAAGGGCGGTGAAAATTTCTAAGTTTCTGCTTCTAGTACTATATTTATGGCCATATATTCTTGTTTTCGAATATTGTTCAGATTCCTGTATAAGTCCCATCGCAATCTGAACAATTTAATTCATATACTGTGTGGGTTTGTTTATCTTAAGGAGGTTCGGCAGTGTTAGCGGAGGGAAATATAAGAGAGGCAAGAGGAGGGCGAGAGCGGAGGTCTGGAAACGCTAAAAATATTGATGGTTGGAGCTATTTTTTCATAAGAATGATTAGTGGGACTCGCTCAAACTTGGACAGAATATTATTGTAATGATGTTATTCCATTTAAAAAGAAAAGCATTTCTGCTTAACAGTTTTTTTTTAATTTGAAGATTTATATTGAAATGTGGTTTTTTGACTTGATATATCTAAAAAACGGTGTAGTGAAACTCTTCAAAAAATTAGACGTATTCTCAACGGCCTGTAAGAATTTCAAACAATTTTAGCATAAAAAACAATCTCTATTGAACCTCCTTGGTATTAAAGATTTTTTAGATTCGAAAAATATTTAATGACATAGTTAGTAGGTTTATACGCAACATTTATCATACTTTTTTGAACATTTCTTCATTTCATTCAATGTGTGGTAATGTTATAAAATTATCTGTATTACCGTTTTTGTTATTTATATATGACGTTCCATTATAGATTTTGTTTATTCTTTCTTTAATGATGAGGTTGAAAAATGTTTGTTGATGCAACTCAATTAAAGTGAAGATATCGTTGAGACCAAACTTCTTTAGGAAACCACGAAGTTTTTATTTTTGTGTGTAAATCATGCCTTATATCTAGGGTATTTATGTTTTTGTTCACTTCTATTTCACAAGTAAATTGGAGTTCACAGTGGAAATTGTTAAATTTATTAATCATGTACTGAATTTTATCATTAATAACACACATTACGCAATCAGCTACATATTAATTATAGAAGATGGGTAATAATCGAATGAATTATTACAGATTTATCTAGAAATTTCGTAACTAGGTTAGCAATGGTAGCTGAAATAGGAGATCCCATTGCTGTGCAAAATATTTGTCCAAAATATTGCTCACCGTATTGAAAATTAATGCATTCTAAACAAAACTTCACTGCATTTATAAATTCGGATTGATCTATAGGTGTGATGTTTTTAATCTCTGCCCAACGTTTTTGATGCTACTCAATGCCAAAGCGACTGGTATATTTGTGAATAAAGAAACAACGTCCAAGGAAATTAATAGATGATCTACGGGTACGGATTTATTTTCTATAAGCTCATTAAAATGCCACGAGTCCTTCACATAAATTTAATTTTCTCCTATTAAATCGTTGATAGATTTTGATAAGAAATTTTATAAATTGTAGGTAGGAGCTCCGATATTACTCACATTGGGTCTTAAAGGTATATCACAGAAATTTTCTATGTCTAACTACAGTATCCAAATCTTAATATACGAAAAAACAAAAACAACCCTCTAAATGTGTCAAAATAACATGGTGCTCTGGCGGACGTTGTTCATGATGTCCCAGATTTAGAACGTCGGTGGTGGAGGATTAAATACAAAACGGCGTGCCATATTCTTTGCTTTCTCGTAAATTGCTTTACACGTTCAAACGTACATATAAGCCTTCCTCGAAAAATGAAATCTCGGGCAACAGAAATTCTCATTAGCGCGCTCTGGAAACAAAAGAAATCAACGGTGTAACTGGCCGGGTGCAGTGGGCTGTGTTGCAGCCAGACTATCAAACATCGGTTGCTGGTTCAGTCCTTGTAAGCTCGATTTATAACCTAGATTGAACTCTCTCCGTTTGATAATAACGTACCTAACCAAAAAAATATACAAGCCGCTTACTCGTAATGGCTTTTAAGTGAAATCGGGAATTCTAATCTGTCATATTATCTTCGAATGTATCTCATTTCAACAGTAGCGTATCAGTCAGAGCTGATGAATGGTCACATGAGTGCACTATTTATAAACACACACATACACTCAGTCCTGACTTAAGCTGTATGGGCGCGAACTCGGACGCTACAAAACGATCGAAGATTTTAAATTGATAATCACTATTATTGAAGACTGATTGATTTTATGACTAACTCGTATACCTTTCACTTAGTTTTATTTGTGCCCGGTTATCTGGTGGACAAAACCCGTTCCAATAATGATAATTGGTTCATTTGTACTACATCAGTTGTTTATTATATCGTTAATCAAAAAGTTCCACCTTCAATATATTCCACAATTCATCGATTGTATGATAGTAATTGTGTCTTCATCATATCAGAAAAATGTAATGTCGACGTTAAGTTGTTATGCAGTTTCTTTTTATTGCAATAGCTCAATTTAAATTGGACCGTTTAATTTATTCAAAAACGTGAATTTTGTATATTCATGAATGTGCCAGTGCCTGCAATATCAGGAAAATAATATAGGAGCCGGGTTTTACGTCTTACTCCATGAATACGAATAACTTATTTCATTTATTTTATTTATTTATTTATTTACATTACACCCATTTAACAGGCATAGAGCCCAATTACAAAATGAGGAATAACATAAGATAAGATATACAAGAAAATATTTTAACAGGCATTGAAATTAAACTGAAATAACATTCTAAGAACAGAACATAATCATATAACTAGAACAAAAATTAAACAAAGAAGAGAGAAAATGCAATCTATAGAGAACTGAGGATTGCAGAAATGTTTCAGACCTCAGATAAGTCAAACTGCAGGAATAGATCGACCAGCATATATATATATTATTGTAAGCTCTGCACATGCCACCGATTGGCGAGCACTTGCTTATGTTTGTTATCGGTGTAGGCAAGTATGAAAATAAATTAAGCCTGGACTCAAATCTAGGCACATGAAAACACAAAGCCCGCAAAATTTCCGAACATTACACAGAAGAATGAAAGAGTTTGAACAGCAATACTATACCCGACCTAGATCTCCGGTAAGCCAAGCTGTCGAAAGAAAACCTCGAGAGTAAATCGTTATGCGAATAGCCAATAACAGGGTAGATATTGTCACATTTAAAAGCAAGATATTTGAGGAGTCTGCGTTCAATGCTTTCCACAGAGACAACATGAATCTGGTAGAATGGAGACCATACCAAGGACGCATATTCCAACTGTGATCTTACAAATGTATTAAAGAGAAGAATAGATGTCTCAATCTCGGAAAACTCGCTAGAACATCTTAGAACAAACCCCAACGTCTTACACGCTTTGGCGCACATATGACTGATATGATCAGTGAATGAAAACCTTCTGTCAAACGTCTTCGACCTATTCAAGATGCAGAAATTCAGAGTATATTCGTATAGAATGTCATTGGACTTTAGCGAGAATGTCAAGGCAGCACATTTATTTAAAGAGGCAACATATTCTTCAAACACCATGCATTCACAGCTGACAGATTGAATTGAAGTATGAGACAGTCACCGAGATCAAATACCCTGAAATATATGTTGAGGTCATCGGCATACAAAAGATGCAGGACATCCAAGACCGCCATGAGGTCATTAATGAAGAAAATGAGAATTAGAGGGCCAAGAATGGGTCCCTGTGGCACCCTCGAAGTAGCAAAAATGTCGGCCGATCTTTGACCACGATAACACGCAAAGTGTTTTCTTGACTTCAGGTGAGATTTTAAAGAGAAAAGAAGATTATCAGAGAAACCAAAGTTGTCAAGTTTTTTAAGAAGAATGTCGTGGTCTAGTCTGTCGAACGCTTTTTTTTTTGTGGCATTGAGCGAATATTAAATCTCAAATTGTCATCATTATTTTCCAATAACTTATTGATAAAATTTCTAAAGTTGGAAATTTAAACTCAAATTTGCACAGAAACATTAAAAATTTTTATATTAACTAGTTAATGCTGACAAATTGCTTCGCCACACTGTGGCATTCTCAAAGCTTGCATTTATAACATGAAGCAATGGTCAAATTATGTCCTTAAATATATAAAATCAATCTGAATGAGGTACAAATTCAGGGATGGGGTAGACAACGGATTTGGGTGGAAGTTTATTTACAAAATGAATTATAGTTATCGATTTGGTCACATAATACTATATTACTATAGCTTTTAGAATGTTTTAAATTCTCTATTGAGTCTAGAATATCGAGCTTATGTCATTTACCCCGAATATGTAAAATAATGGGATCAATTACGTATATATTTGTCATCACTTTGTTTCAGTTGTAAAGTTTCTTCAAAAATGGTGTGACCTGTATTAAGAATATGTCTGCTCTATGATTTACAAACTTGGAGTCACGTTTTATGTTAACCATCTCCAGAATAGATCTTTTATAATAATTTAGTTAAAATATTAACACGTTTGTGATCGAATTGATGGTTATAATCAAAACAATGTTTAGCAAGGGCGGCGGAATTTTTTAAGTTTCCGTTTCTAGTACTATACTTATGTCTTCTTTGCAAATATTGTTCAAAGATTCTTGTTTAAGTTCCATCGCAATCTAAACAATTTAATTTGTATGCTGTGTGGGTTTGTTTATGTTTATTTATTAAAGACTTCAGATTTGAAAATATCTACCAACACAGTTAGTATGTTTATGCATTTATGTCATACTTTTTTTGAACATTTCTTAATTTTCTCTGAGATCTCCGGAATGTATGGTAATGTTATAAAATTATTTGTATTACCGTTTATGTTATTTATATATGACATTCCATTAAAGATTATGTCTATTCTTTCTGTAATGATGGGGTTGAAAAATGTTTTTGGGTAGCCATTCATTCCAATGTGTTACGAACAATTTTCAAATTGTTGGAGCGCTCCTCTGGGTCGGACAATTTAACAGCGTGATCTGTAAGGCTGTTTATAACACGTTTTTTATAACTTGTTGGTGCAACTGATTTAAAGTGAATATCGGGAGATCAAACTTCTTTAGTAAACCACGAAGATTCTATTTCTCCATCTGAGTCATTCCTAATGTTCATATCTACAAAATTTATGGTTATTTTACTTATATTTCACAAGTTAATTGAAGTTTACAGTAGAAATTGTTAAATGTATCAATCACGTATTGAATTTTAAAATTGGGAACATACATTAGGCAATCATCTACATACCGTTTAAACAATACGGGTTGAAAATCTAATGAATTTATTCATTTAGGCATTCCGTAACTAAGGTTAGCAATAGTAGCTGAAATAGGAGATCCCATGTATGTGCCGAATGCTTGTCCAAAATATTGCATTGAAAATAATTGCATTTTAAACGAAACTTTATACTGCATTTATAAATTCAGATTGATCTAGAGGTGTACGGTTTTTAAACTCTGCCCAAAGTTTTTTGATGCTACTTAATGCCAAAGCATTAGTAAATAAAGAAACAACGTCCAAGGAAATTGATATATGATCTACGAGTACGGATTGATTTTTTATAAGCTCTTAAAATGACCATATTCAACATAGAATTCAGTTTTTCCTATTATATTGTTGATAGATTTTGATGAATTGTAGGTAGGCGCTCCAATATTACCTACAATGGGTCTTAGAGGATATCACTCTTATGCAGTTTTTGGAAACCCATAGATAAAATGCTTGCCCAATATTTCGAATCAATTTATTTTTCAAATCAATTGGGTTATCATATTTTTGTACCATTTATTTATCAATTTATTCATTTTATTTTGTACTCATAATGTAGGGTCAGATTTTAATTTTTTATGAGTTATTTCATCATTTAATAGATTCCCTATTTTGTTTTCGTAGTCATCTCTATACATTATGACGGTTTCATTACATTTATCCGCGTTCAAAAACTAATATTTGAGGGTTAACATCTAAGAACTCTTGTCTTTTTTGTCTGATAGTTAAAATGACGTGTAAACTGTGATTCTTGACTCGGTTGACAGATTATTGGCAATTCTAGAGAAAAAGAATAATTACTTCAGATTTTTTCATGAATATAATCAAAATGTTCATCAAACGATAGAGTGTTATCAATTTGTAATAACAGTTATTTGGTTGTGCTCACTATTTCTTATTTCACCATCAATGTGAAGATTAATATTCATTGGATCTGTTGGGGTATATCGAAATTTGGTGGTGATCATATATCATATCATAGCTTTGTTTTCAATACATTCAGCTTGAGTTTATTTATTTTCAAATACTTGTTGACACTTGCTAATGTAGTATTCATTTTTTGTATTGCATTCCCTAAGTTTTCATGACTGATGCATTTTAATAGTGTACCATCCGCGAAGAAGTTCAAAAATTCACTATCAACAAAAAATGGCTTGTCATTGAAATGAAGCATGAATAGAACGGTGCCCAGAATAATACCCTGGGGAACTTTAACATCATTATCAACTTCACAAGAGTGAATATCTTTCACGTTGTTTTCTATTGGTCAAGTATTTATATAATCAGTCGTACACAAATACCTAGGTAATTTAGAAGGGATGGAAATGTATAAACGAAAAATAGCCGAGGAAATAAAGCCCAAAATTAGGCCAAACCTGGAATTTTTGAACGAATGAACGTATTTTGATGTAATGGGGCTCATTCAATTCAGGAAGTCGAATGAAAAAAATGTGGGATATTGGATTTTCTTGGAAATGTTTTCTGAATTTTAACGTATGAGAAATGGACATTTTCATGCCATTTTCTGGAGATGATTTATCTAATTATATAACTTTGAAAATAAGCACTGAAAATAGCTGGAATTGGTTACTCAGGAGGTTTCGAGGGTGTTGAATATTATGTTTGAAAATTCCCATAATGCACCTGGAGGTCAGTAACTCTGGGTACCACGTCGGTCTCAGGGAATTTACAGAAATGTTATTGAAAACTGTCCCAAATTTGTCACTTGGGGGTTTTCGAGAATGCTGAACACGAATATGCTGTTTGAAATATTCTATGATGCACCTGGTGATCGGTAACCCTGACTATAACGTCGGTCTTGGGAAATTCATCGGTGTATAATTAACTACTTTTTTACATAATATATCTTTATAAAATAACAATTAATCAATAAAAATTATGATATGGAACATCTTTTATTAATATTTCAGAAGGTGTAAGGATCATGAATATTTACACTCCTAGCAAAATTACAAGTTTCTCTTATTAACTTCTAGGTATTTAGCACCCTCGAAAAAACCTCAAATAACATGTTTGGTATCAATTACAATGAAATTTTTGAGAAATTCATTGTGACCGACGTTATAGTCAGAGTCACCAGGTGCATTATACAATATTTTAAACATCATATTCGGGTTCAGCATCCTCGAAAACCTCGAAGTGACAACTTTTGGACTGTTTTCATTGAAATTTCTGTAAATTCCCCGAGACCGACGTGGTACCTAGGGTCACTAACCTCCAGATGCATTATGGGCATTTTTTAACATCATATTCGTGCTTAGAACCGTCGAAAACCCCTGTTTAACCAATTCCAGCTATTTGCAGTGCTTATTTTCAAAGTTATATAATTAGATAAATTATCTCCAGAAAATAGCATGAAAATGTCCATTTTTCACGTGTCAAAATTCCGAAAAAATTTTCCAAGTAAATCCAATAACACACACTCTTTTTACTCGACTTATCGAATCGTATGAGGCCAATAACATCAAAATTCATTCATTCGTTCATAAATTCCAGGTGTAATGCTTTATTTCCTCGACAATTGAATGAATTCAGATTTTTCTTCCCAAAATTTTCCAAAATAGAGAAGACCCTATTGAGAATCTGCATGTACTTAATCATATTCGTAATTATTTGTCTAAGTGATGAAAAATAAAAAATGCACGTTGCCGTGAGTGACGCAGGTAAAATTAAGATTTGTAGAATCGCAATGTTCTTGGACAGCGGTACACATCTGCCTACACGACACATCAGATGTGAAAAGGTATTCTCTGTTTGAGATATCGCTACCGAACCGGTAGCTGCAAATAAAGACATCAGCTAAGCTATTAACGAGATCGTCTGGACGACTGCTCCACTCAATATGCTAATCTCACACATTGATACATCACTTACACTCCATCGAGACATGTCTAATTGTTTTTGGAACATTTTTCTCATCCTATAAATTTTAGACAAGTATAAATAAAAAAAAATTATCTCCTGATAAGCAGAGTAGAATTCGATGTTGTCTGGAATACCAATCAACTCTCATAATTAACAAATATTCATTGTGAAGATGTTAGGTAAAGCTCTAAATTCAATTCAGGAAATGAAATTTGCATTTACATCTACTTTTCTTCGATCGGGTAATATGATATTAATAGTCTACACTTTTTAATTATTCATCCATACTTACTATTTCGAAATAATCGATTTCGAAGACGCCTTTAAGGTACACTACACGTTTCATCGGGAATGAAATCAGTAAAAATCTCTATGTTGATCTGATATAAAGAGAAACACTGAATGGAATAGACAACTTTTATATTGACAACGGAAAAAACAGTACAATTGATGTACAGGTTAATAATATAAAGGCTTCAATTCATCCTTCCAACTCACTATAGACCAATGAAACTGAAATGAATGAAGTAATTGATAATCTGAAGAATACAAATGGCAAATGCCATTGACAATGACAAAATTCTCATCAAATTCATGAAAAATCTTAAACTTCACTTACTAGCACCGCTGAAACATATAATTAACGTCTCTTTTCCAAACGGAAGTTTTCCAGAACGTCTAAAAGAAACGATAATTTTACCTTTGTTAAAAATGGTGATTCCACTGATCTGAACAACTATAGACCAACTGCTCTTCTGAATATAGCAAAAATATTTTAAAAAAATATTCACAATAGAATATCGAATTTCATGATACAACATAATATATTTAACTCTAATTAGAATGCAATATTAAGGGAAGATCAATAGACCATTTATCAAGTAATCAACAATATAGTAAACTGTCTAAATAACAAACATAAAGTGTTATTTCTTGATCTATCTGGAGCTTTCGACTCTGTAAATCAAGACACACTACTTAACAAACTATTATGTCTAGGTATTAGAGATATTGCTCATAACCTAAGTATCTATCAAATAGAAAACAGAGAATAGTAATTACAAATAACCGTCTTGAGTCAAACATGGCAAGGAGTTCCGCAGGGCTCAGCATTGAGACCTTTGCTGTTCCTGATCTATACAGTGACCCAGGTTTAAGCCGACAAACGTTTAGGATCAATTTCTTAGGTAAAAATAAGAATTAATTTTCTAATAAGCATGTGTCCTAACTTGCTTCATGTTTGCGATACATGGGTGTCAAAAACCTATGGGCTGATTTTGCCGTAATAAGGGGCTGGTTTTAATGTAATTAGAACAGGATCATCAATTCCACTGGCGTCCCAGGGGGCAATCTAATTGATATTAAAACTAATCAATGACGATTCCGTATTATTCAATGAACATGACACAGATTGTCAAACTTTGACACAAACAAACCCTCAGTTGTTGTCGAGATTGTGCCCGGCTACCTTCGATCTGATTTTTGTTGAAATGAATTTTTTTTTGTTACATGCAGAAACGAAGCGAGATACGGGAAAAATTGTATTTCTAGTTGCTTAATCTACAAAAATGAACATACAAAAAACAGTTTGGTAAAATGATTTGTTCTTTTATCAATTAGATGACCCCAAGGACGTCACTGGAATTAATAATTTCATCATAATTACATTAAAGAAGACCCTCATTATCACAATCTATTATGTGAAGTTTTATCAAAATACGCCAAAAGGCTTATGAGTAATTAATAAAAAAGTAATTTTTTCTAAAAAGTTCTTTCTACACCCAGTATCTCGAAAACGAACAAAGTTAGTATACATGTTTGTGAAAAAACCTTATTTTCACATAAGACCCCGATCCTAAACGTTTGGCGGCTTAACCCTGGGTCATCCTGTATGAATAACCCACCTGAAATAATTTAAAATATAGTTTATTTTGCTGATACAATCACTGCGGAAACAGATAAAGCATTACAAAATAAAATAGAGCAGTCATTGCAAATTTTGAAGAATTGATTTGACACAAATATATTAGACTCAAATGTAGAAAAAAGTCAAATGGTGCAATTTCATTCTTCACATGCACGTCTCAAGCAAATAAAACTTGAATGTAACAAAATTGCATTAACATCGATATATGAGATAAAATTCTTGGGGCTCTACATCGATTCTAGACTTACGTGGAAGAACCATATTGATCAAGTGGCATCGAAATTAGCATCCTTGTGGTACCAGTTGAGGGTCTTGAAAAATAATGTAAGTAAAGAGGTTGCTCTGTACGCATAAAATTCTTACGTAAATTCTGATCTAAATTCCAAACTGGTATAGTGCATTCGAGAATTGGGCTTGTATACGTTGTGTATACTTTAGTGAATCCCAAAAGAGAAATGTTTGTAAAGGACTTAGAGATAAGATACAAAGCTGTTTACGCTCGCTTGCAAATGTTTGCCATATGGTTTGACCATAATAACTTTTCGGCTACAGTAACACCAAGATGGGCTACAAGTTATATGTTCACACCTCCGATATTATAGCCCCTAATGATTATTTGATTTGCCCAAATGGAAAATAACACATATGTTTATACTCAGAGGGACTGCCCAATCAGAACACCAAACAGATATCCTATCGAGATCTTCTTGTAGCTCTATATGTTGGTATATGGTGTTTGCATAAATCTCCATATCATCGGCAGAGCAGCATTTGTTAGATTTAATATGATAAACATTGTCCGAGACGTAGGTCAGGAATAACAGGGGTCCCAATACTCAGAACGCTTACTTCAGAGGACAGTTAGTCCCCAACTCTAGCTCAGAAGGTTCTATTTGAAAGCCTGAAATCCAGGCGATTAGTTCTTTGCTGATACCACAGTGTTCCAATTCGGCTAGCAAAAGATCTTTGGGAACAAATATACGTAAAGCTTTATAGATCGTTTTCAAGGACTTGCTCTAACGAATTTACATCAGGACGTTCTATTACAACCCAAAAAGATATTAAATCGATTTGCGGATCAAAAAATCTTCGTTGTACTATCATGATTTTGTTAGCTAGTGATTGAGTGGCAGCACAAGTGATACAAAATCTCATAAATAAATGAGCTGAACTTGAATAATATCTGAATATCTAAAGTAGTTACCTTAAAAAAGGTAATTGCTCACTCCTTGGACATTTTCGAATTCTGCCTTAGCTCTCAAGTGGTGAGCAATTATCGATTGAAGGAAGTCATGTGAGATATTGAAGTATTCAATGATGAATCTTCACTTTCAGTGTTAATATATCCGACTATCCGAAATCATCACGCCTTATTGACTAGTTAACTAGAACATATCGATAGCATTGTGTATCAAAAGCTGCATTTGTCGAAATAGTTTACTTCACCTGTTTGCTTTGCCAGTTTGCGTGAAAATATGTCATGCACCATATGAATAAAATCTGAAGATTTCACCGAGACAGATTCACCCAAAGGCGAAGGCGCTACACGCCACATTCCCTGTCCTTCATTCCACATGCATTTTGGACCGCCTCACGACACAACAATTCTCATGGAACTTACACATGTTCCTTCGAATTATGTAAAACTATTTCCCTTTCGTGATGTTTATTATGAGATGATCATTGCTTTAATTAGTACAAAGTTAGGCTCTATTCTGAACGTGAACAACTCTTTCAAATGTTAATTTCGCGAAGATGAATTTAGCAGTTTTAGCACCCTCGGGATGCTTACTCGAGTAATTCCAATAAAGGAAAACTATTACAAGCTAAAATCTCTCAAAGTATGGGGTTACTATAAAGTAAGGGGTCTATTTCAAATTGTTATATAGTATTAAGAGATTATGCTAGTAGCTAAAAGTAAACAGAATCTAGTTGCTTCAATATTGGATTCCAGTGTATCTATGAAAAACAAAAGAATGATAGTGATAAGTGCTAACGAAATAATCGTAATTTAGAGAATTGTTTTGAAAATAAAACTCGCGTAACATAAATTGTAACACTTTGAACATGGATCTGCAAACAAGAATTGGTTTAATGCAATGTTATTATGAAGGCGGTAGAAATTATACTACTTGATTACGAAGATTTCGTACGAAAATGAGTTTGACATCAGGGCCGTGCCAAATGAAGGCGTATCGTAATTTGAATAGCAAATTTGAAAGGACAGGGTCTTTAAAAGACCTTCCAAGATCAGGAAGACCTAGGATTAGTGATGTTCAAGATGCAGAAGTTCTCCAGAGAAATCTAGCTAGCAATCAGTAATGTGAATGCGATATCAAAACTAATACAAATGCCATACACCACGGTTTGGAAAATTTTACGAAAAATCCTAAAAATGTATCCCTATAAACTGCAACTGCTGTTTGAACTAAAGGACGCAGATTTAGCTGAGGTCAGGAGCCCGACTGGTTATCCCGTATTTTATTGGCAGATGAGGTCCATTTCTCTCTGAATGATGGAATAAATAATCGAAACTGTCGAATATGGTCAATAGAAAATCCACATGAAATAGTTCAGCAAGGACTTCATAACAAAAAAAACACGGTTTGGTGCGGTTTCACAGATAATTTCATCATTGGACCATACTTTTTCGAGCAACTAGAGAATGGGGAGGCCGTATCTGTAACTGTTACTGGGGAACGATACCTGCAAATGTTAAGAGATTATGCAATTCCACAGTTGCAAAACGAGCACGAAGGAATTGAAAACATGATTTTTATACAGGATGGAGCACCTTGGCGCATTTAGCGATCAGTTAAAGAATTATTCTCTGCGATTTATCAGGATCGTGTTATAAGCAGACATTTTGCAAATTCATGGCCACCAAGATTGCCTGATCTTAAACCAGCGGATTCCTGACTGTGGCGTTATTTGAAATTATGGTGTTTAGAATACGGTCAACAACGCTAGAGGAATTGAAGGACAGTAGCAGAGAGCAAATTCGTGCAATTCAACCAGAAATGTTGAATAGTGCTATATATAATTTGGAGGAACGGTTGGTAATTTTACAAGAACAAAATGGTGGTCTTATCCACCATATGCGGTAACTACTGTTTGACATCAGAAATCTCATTACATAAGCAACTAGATTCCATTTACTTTTTGTTATTAATATGATTTGTTAAAACTATATAATAAGTTGAAATATATCCCTTACTTTGTGATAAACTTGTACATTGGCTATTTTAATAACAAAACATTTATATATAAATTTTCGGGAAATAGGTCACATATGCTTATAATAAATTGAAGATTATAGTTTTTAATTCTCATAATTCTATTTGCAGATTATTTACTACACGTTAGGCCTATAAGGAAAGTATGTTTCAGACTTGATAATAGATTAACTGATATGCATATGCTTATTATATGTTAATTCCTGGATCAAGAATCATTATTAATAACTAAAGATAGGTAAATAGTTGATATCAAAGTTATAATGAAATTTTAATAATTAACCAATGTTTTGGCATTATATGGCATTAAATTTCTGAATTAAGCACATATTCTGTTTTACGAATTGTAATTTGGAAAAAGCAAACGAAACTGTTAACAAACTAAAACCCTAGATCATTGAACGGATATTAGTACGTCGAAGGGAAATCATAAACATTTTATGTAAATTTTCTATTCTATTAATTATACAGTGACATGTTCAAGACTTAAAGGCATCGACTGAACAAGCACTCGTTAACCAACGTTGGTACGACTTTTTATGTTGTTAATATCATAATGGAATACATCAACTATTGTACTAATATTCTCTCATAATATCATGTACAATATAATAATGGCTTTGTTCTTAATATAGACGGATAAAACGTATGTACGAAACAGGTATGATCATACTTTAACGTTCAGATAAAATTTCAGAGCAGTCAATCAAATCATGAAAAGGTTCTCATGAGAATAAAACACTAAGAAAAAATACCTGAAAGAGCCTGGTGTGATATAGCTTTCATCAGCAGAGATAAACAGGAGACTTGCTTGCCTATATATAACACATGTATGGCAGAAACCTGTTGAAAAACATGGAGAATCTCTAGCTGTAGCATTGGATGTCTCCAAAGCATTTGACCGAGTCTAGCGCAAAGCCTTTCGAGGAAACTTAGTCATATGGTTTGTTGTTTCAAAGAAGAGTGTTGAGAATCTTAACAACAGTTAGAAACAGTTTTATTGATTTCAAAATTATGACTTTTCTGTCACTATGTATTTATAATTGCATACTAATGGGTATGTGGTCTGATACACATGCATAATTGTAACACTAGACGTTGCCGTAATATTCATATTGACTACTTAAGATGAATTTCGAGTCGATGTTCTGCTAACTAACTGCTAAAAGAGGGCTCACTCAATGTTTCTAAATCCACATTAAGAAAATTCTTTCGTAGTCATGCATTCTACTTGATAAAAGATTTTTTTTGCCCCATTGGCCAATTGATTGTTTTAAATAGTTTTGAATAGCTTTATATAAATTTTGCATGACAGGTCATACATATTCATTCAAATTTGTCCATTCTGTGTTCCACATACCTAAATTATTAACTGCATTTACTTACAAACATTTTAAATCTCTTTTTTGTATACATATCTTAGTTCATCCTTTTCATATTTTATTTGACACATATAAACAATAGTTTATACATGCAATAAATAATCATTCTTCATTGAGAGTATTCCCAGGAGTTCAGAGATTCTATATTCTTGTATTAATTAACATATTGAAACTATTAAATAATATTATAGATGTGTAGAATCAAATATCTAAACACCGATAATATTATTTAATATTCGTGTGAAAAACTTCGAGGCAATAAACATAGATCGCAACTTTTGATTTACGAATATTTTAATTGCAGATAATTTTATTTGCCATTTGCGGCAAACGTATTATACCGTTAGATGATTAAACTACTCATACTTCAAGCGAATTTCCTCGAATCGAGAATGTAATGTTTCCTGATAATATGTAATTCCACTTGTGACGTTTTTATAGTTTTATCAAAGAAACGAAAACAGTGTACTAAGAACTAAAAATAGCTGAATATTAAATTTCCGTGGGTATGTCGTTAGGAAAAAAGTACATTATAAGCCGGAATTCATCAACTCTGAATCAGAGTAACAGTTCTTAGTCAATAATATGCCTTGGAAGGAGTTTTTATATTTTACATCTTGACCAAATACAAACTTGAATACGGAGTGGAGTTTTGTCTAATTATAGGTTTCGTATCTATTACACATATAATAAAGGTGCACGATATCAATTTTTTGGCATTGCTCATAATTTATACATCCCAATTATGTTCTGTTGAAAGTCAGAGCTAATGAAAAACATACGTTACTTCGAACCTAGTAATTGATTTCTTCGAATTAAACTGTCACGATCTAGTATCTGAATATTATAGCACCTAATTTAAAAAGTAACCTTGCTTATTTTGTAATGTGAGGCTCTGAAATTGCCAGTCTAAATATTTGTCCATGTACTTTATTCGGAAAGCTTTGAAAATACAGAGCAATGGTTGAAAGAATTATTGTGTTTCAAATACAGGAGCTACGTTTGGTTATTGATGAGGGTGGAGCTATTCGTCTGGTAATTCGTGCTTAATGGAGTATTTCTAGTGTATGAAGGTGATTGTTCCTTATTTATAATGTTATAGTATTGCGCTTTTTAGGCGTGCGATTAAAGCGCAACATAACGGGTGCGTTGTATAAACCACCGCTACAAAACCCACAAGAACGTTTATTGTCTCTGCTTTGTGGGGTGTCGTGGTTGATGGACTCTTGGAGGAGGTAGAAGAGGCCCAAGCCTATTTCTATAACTTCGTTAGTGTCACCTTTAAGGGAGACTTGGGGTCGTGCGAGCTGAAACACGCTGCTTAGCGTAGTGAACCGCTGGTGCGCAACGGAGGGCTTAAGGTCAACCCTGACCAGACGGATATTATACTGTTTACCTGGAAAGGGGGCGTCCATAAATTACGTAAGGTGTTTTTTTAAATTTTCTGTCCCTCTCTCCCCCCCTGGTGAGATGTCGTGAGATTTTATTCAACCCCCTCCCCCATCCCCCAATCTCACGTGAGATATTTCAAAATATGGGTTTCTTACGTATACGCGTTGGATTGTTATTGTAAAAAGAACAGTGGGGCGAAAACAAAGGACGGGCTACACTGTACCGTAAATTCAGATTAAATTGAACTATTTGGTATAAAACAAATATGGTGGTATGACAGTCGGTAGATGTATAACGTCGAAGTATTAATGAAATTATTTTCTTCCGAACGAATTAGTGAATGATCTTAATCGTATTACGATTACGCTTAAGATTAAATCTTAAGCATGTACAATCTGGATTAAATGGACCAAAAATTGCGTGATATTTGCCGAGACCCCCCCTCTCTCCAACGTAAGATTAGATGAGATTTGACTCGACCCCCTCCCCCCCGCAAACACCTCAAGTAATTTATGGACGCCCCCAAATCAACGCCAGAGGTTGCTTTCTCTGGCAAAGTTCTGCAACTCATAGGGTCGCTGAAGTTTCGGGGAGTAATTCCAGATTCTAAACTGACCTGGCGCGAGCACCTCGAATATCAAGTGAGGAAGGCTTTTCTAGGCGCTTACTGCACGGTTTTTCAGGCGTAGATCCACACAGTGTTAATTTGCACCTTGGAAAACTTGCGGAGAAACTATGTAAATAGGCGCATATACACCTGCACATATAGCTGGTCGGCTCTGGGAGTTCTCAAATCATCTAGAGTCACATCAAGGCTTGTCAAAGAATGCAGACATACACTGACTGAACTAGCCAGAAGAAATTAAGCTCAACACAGTGGTCGCTTTATCAAATTGCTGAAGGATCTTGCCCTTCTGGGCCAACTGAACCTATAGCACGTACCTAGGGTCTCAAAGAAACTCCTTTCTCTAAACAGAAGAGACATCAGAGCGGTAACTGGGATCCTCATGGGTCACTGCAGCCTTAACAAACACCTTCACATTATGGGCATCGCGAATGATCCCATATGTGGGACATGGAGAGAGGGTGCAGAAACTACCTCTCACAACCTCTTGGAATACCCTGCTTTGACCAACCTCAGGCACCGTTACTTCGGCGAAACATAACTTCTTCCAAAAGAACTTATGGAAGCCAGCGTTAGCAATATTGTGAGTTTCCGGCAACCCACAAACCTACTAGAATATAATAGGCTTTTGAACACGGGGTGCACAATAGGGCCAGCTAAGTGGCCTAAGTTTATCTAGAGGTTAAGCCCCCACCCCTCAACTAATGATAACGATGATAGTTTATTAACACTCTTAATTCAACAAAACGCCACGTGACCCAACTAAGATCAATCTACATGTGTACAAGGGTGAAGAAAATCGATCAATAAACAAAAATAAATTTCCAAATAACCTACTGTACTGATATTTCACAAAAATGTATAAAATTTTAACATACTAACTTGCGAAAACGTTGCCGCTAGGAGTTCCCTGCATGTGCCAAAGGGCAAGGAAAGTTAATCAATTACAAAAATAAACTTTCAAAGAACCTATTGACCTAATGTTCCAAAAAATAAGTAAAAATTCAACAAACCAATCTGCTATAATTTTGCCTCTTTGAGTTTACGCTATCGAAAGCAATAAAATATGCAGACGAGGTCTAACCGACTAGGCTATCATCACCGTTGTAGCATCAACATTGAATTCGGTCTATCAATTATTAATGGGTTCGTCGCTAGAGGCCCGATAGGGGTGTTCGAATGCGGCGTAGTAGTATACTGAAAGACTCAAACAATATCGGAAATTCCTCATGGAACTTTTACGCTTCATTCACAATTTTTTGGATAATATGTCGCACTTTGCGCCTATTTTTTCAATTTATTTATATTTCCTTATTGGCATTGTACAAAATCAAGTTTCAAGATACGGAATCCATGTTGAAAGCGGTATTTCTCACCCCTCTCGATCATTTCCGCATTGAATATTCTTTTTTCTTCTCTATCGAGGGCACTACTAGCCCATTGCACAAGGTTTCAAATAAAATTTTAATGAAATGACCTAGAGCATAATTTGACGTTTTTTCACAACTTCTCTGTTTCTAACTATTTCCATCAACATATGTTCTATGGATAAAAGCTTTTTTCATAAAGCCGAGGAGCCCAAGACTTAGTGACAAATAACGTGCTTTGCAAAATTGTGAGCGATGGACAATTTTCTAACGGTGAGTTAGCTAAAGATAAATGTAAAAATGTTATATTAGGTCTATTCTTATGTTCTTATGTGTAATTATTTTCATTTATGCGGCCGAAAGACATAATCATAGAGATTGAAATGTTAAGCAGACAATAGAAAAGGTTGTACTTATGATATATTCAATACCTCTCATTATTCTTGCGTATATTAATTACCCCTATTAATCATATATTTTATTCGTACGGTATCCAATTGTATCTCTAACTGCTCTTCCAATGTCATTGCTTTTAACTGTAAGTTTTAATAGAATGTAAGAAATTCAATTACATCTTCTTTTAATGTTAGTCTTACGTAAGACAAAGATTATATGTTACAAAACATCTATAATTTTATTATCTGTTTTGAATGATCAATGCTAAAACGATCTATAAACATCGATAAGTAAATTACTAATCAATCTATATTTGGATGGCAATTTCAAATTAGTTATAAGCACTATATTCTACCATAGAATGTTCGAAAGATGAAAGAGGGGATTGTATATGACGTTTCAAGCTACCATTTCGACAGTGAGCTAATTCCAATTGTTTATGCATGAGCACATATAAAAAATAATAATGTAAACATAACGAGTACAAATTATATTTCAATGAATAATATATACTCGCACATTATGCTGTAGTGAATATAATAAATGAATAATAAAAGATTTCTTCAAGGTGATAATAGTGGCAATTCGAAATTCCCTAGCTGTGTCTACAGGAAATACATGCAAAGCAGTCGAAAAAAAAATATTAATAATCACATTTAGTTTCGATGCAATTCGAATTCATATAAGTCTCTTCTCTGGCACTATAGTATCATCCGGTGTGTCACAAGGAGCTATTCTAGGTTATTTGTTATTTATTAAAAGATTGTTAGTTATTAAAAGATGAAATGTTGAATAAAATCAAAAATGTAAATGACAGTTTTGAACGAGCATGAGTTACTTTTAAATGCAAATATAATGGGTAGTTCTGTAGAAAATTTAGGGATTTTCAAAGAAGTCGTATCGCTATGGTATAAAACAGATGATAAAAACTTCTCTACAAATATGAATCAATAGTCTACGACGCGTAACGGCTCTTTTTCCCTCAAAAATTTGAGTACGGTGACCTTGAAATGATGGAATATATAATATATCCTATACTGCTTAATTTTTTTCATTATTTTGCAAAATAGCAACATTTTTCAATATTTATCAGATTTGATACGAAGTACATCAACAGCTCTATTGATGAAAGCCTCGAAAACAATTCAAGTCTCTATTGAACCAGAGAAACACTCCACATTTTCGGCATTTTACAAAAGAAAGTTTCTTACGTAAGTGTCTCTTGCATCTTGTTTCTGTGGTAGTATATATGGGCCAGTGACCCTCTGTTTGAATACCTTGAGGAGGGATATAAGAAGTGGAGCCTTTTTTCTTCTTCTCTTTCAGCTGTTCCTCTATATTAGTTGTAAATTGTCTTCCCCATTTGGATGTATATGATTCAATTCCCTCTCGGTGAAGACATTCCGCTACTCCCCATTCTGAATTCTGCCAGTGGTATATAATTTTCATTCTGTTCTCTGCAGTGCCTTCTGTACAGTATCCTGCTGTTCACCAATGTCAGATCAACTAAATCATAAAATATGCGAATATACCATTTTTTGGTTCTCAGTTGTATCTTGTATCTTCCGATCAAACTGTCGAGAAAATCAACACCTACTCCTTAACCAGATTTGGACTTGGAAGTTTCCCTTTTGAGTCCAATTTCTTGTCGAACCGTTCTACCTCATGAAATAGTAGCTCATCGAAGATTATCTAAAACTTGAAGTTCTTCCTCAGAAAGTGGTATATGTCACTCATAGTCAGGCTTGAATATTCTAAATAAATAATCACCCGAAATGCACAAGGTCTGATACATTGTAAGGGTTACAGTTTACTCTCACTAAAGGATAAACTAAAAGTTCTATTTCATCACTTGGTTGCCGACAGCTACAGTGAAGATGGTCTTAGGTTATAATTTTAGATGTTAAGAATTCGGGCGCCAGAGTATTTTAACCAACCAATGAATTATGTATACAACTAGGGGATGCAAATACTCAAGTCCCTAGGTTAAATTACCCTGGAAGAAAAGAAAATAAAAGACCTGTACCCAGAATGATTGAAATTTACTTTGAAATACTAATATTGTTATAATTTATGACATAGCTTATATTAATGATATGAAGCGAATGAATTGAAAATATGGATGAAATTAGTTACTTAAATCATTTAAACAAGTGAACAGTTGAATTTACATAATACACAATACTCAATGATTATTTAAAATTGTTACATAAACCAAAATCGATATCCTGACCTGATGAGAGCTGGATGTTGTATTTGCTTGGTGATGATTAATTACTTCTACTTTATGTAGGGGTCCCTGTCACAATTGTAATACCGTTTCCACGATTGTACAGCACAAATAAATCAGCGATTCCTAAGTAATCTTTCCACAACAGATTCAAGCAATCCTCAACACACTTCTTGTTGAATTTTCCACAACATAGACAAAAGAGAAGAGGAAGAAGAAGAAGAAGAAGAAGAAGAACCCTGAAATCACAAAATGTTCAAACCTCTATTGTTCTATTGTCGTCAAAAGACAGACATGAACAAAATACATAATAATTGTTGAACAATTTGGGACTAGCCTATGTTCTGTCAGATACCACCTATGAAGGCAGATTAATTAATTCCTGAAGTTAGTGAATAAATCAAATGGAATTACAAAGATATTTACCTCTATCACGATAGGGTTTTCCTTCAAATAAGACAACTTATTTCCGTTCACAAACAGATACGTCGAAACTAGGTTTAGATTCCCTAAGGCACATTAATTACCCAATTAATTACAAATATTCCAATCCAAATTGGTAATTGATGTCTTCGTTTTCAACGGAAGAATATTCCCAGAATTTGGTTCCAAACAACAAGCTTGGCATCACCTCCCTGTTGAAAATAACCTAGCAACGCACTTCTCACTTGAACGAATTGACCAGAAGTGTCGCCATTTTCTCGCCTTTCCGGCTTTCTCGTTGTCTCACAGAACACCCTCGAAATAGAAACGGATCTGACACCGAACAACCATGACCCTTAGAATATACAGCCCATGACTTAGAATATACGGTCTAGCTAGCTGACGTCACAGGAGTTAACCGATTGTTCTACAGCGACCATTTCTAAGCCGTTGAGTGGAATTCACACGTTACAACATACATAATAAAAAATATATGAGTGATACTAAAAGGCACAGTACTTCCTTTTTTAATTTTTAGTGAAAAATACCTTATAAGCTTGAGAAATTAAATTACACTTGACAATAACACGAGCCAAGAAAGTAGAACTAATGTTAAGTTGGTCATGTTAAGTAGTGTCATGTAAGATGGCAACAAATATCTGAATCACCCATATAAATAAGGCGACGAGTATGTATCAAATATAGAACAAAGCGTTGCAAGAGTTTGGTAGTTTAGGTATGCTATTTAATCGAAGATAAATCAGTGTGTCATAAGTGATACAATAAGCAGTGTAGGGTTGAAAAGGACTCTTGGTACATTTGTAGATCCCAGTGTAGGCTTGCTGATGAAAGTACCTGGGCATATAATAGCAGGGGTAATGCAAATTCTCTTGGAGCTTGTTTTTTTCGTGTAGTCTTTAGGTGTTGAATTTAGCGTAAATATTATTGATTAAGATCATTCCATCTGACTATAATAATGTTTTAATGTTCCATTCCATTAGGTATTTTCTAGAATCAGAGCTCTATAAAATTAATTTTGAATGACCATAAAAAACACCAAATAACAAATTGTAGACTACAGTTGTTTAGGAAACAGCTAATTGAAGATACCAAATGAGAACAATATTAAAAAATCTACAATTCGTGTTGTAACAACATGTTGAAAATTAAGAAATGAACGTTTTCCAGTGTGTTGTTGTGCTATCATACAACATTTCTTCTTACTTCTTTGGTGGTCTCAGTGGCTCAACGGCTTATTAAGATAATCCTGCGGCGCATCTCGTATTCAAATTCCGGATGCATATTTGAAATTCCTCTTTTCTTATTGCGTAACTTGTTTATTTTCGAATTACGCGAATACATTTCTCGGCAAAAATGTTCAGTTTATGTTATGATACAGTATTCTGTTAATTTCTACATTTGTTCCACATCGCGTGTCAAATTCTAATTGTACGGATAAAATCGCGAATGTGGTCAAGTTTTTTCTCTCGTAACTATAAAATTCGCTCTTAGCTTCCCTGCCGAATTTCTATTTTTCTATCTTTCACATTAGAGCTTGGATGACTTTTCATTCGGGCTGGTATGTGTGTTATTAACTGTACAATAGAAATGATAGGCTATGTCGCAATCGTTCTCTGCAAGATAAAACCCCACAAGACACGTATAGTGCCCTTCATCAGAAAAAGGAGGCTGGACAATCTAATTCCACCCTCCTTGCTGGTTGATGAAAGTATATGTACCATTTGCAGATGAGTGAATGTCTGGGAGTAATTCTAGAGAGTAAGTTGACATGGAACACCCACTTGAAATATACAATCCACAATGCAAGGCTATGGACATGCAGACGCATACGATCCACACCAACGGCTGTTATAGAACTCCTACTCAACTTACCTCTTTTTCATATCTATTTGGAGAGATAGGCCAGGTACATCATACAGGATTGAGCAAGTAACCGCTGCCAGGCTACAAGCAGGCATTATGGAGCGAAATAAGCTACTGGAAGACCTGAAAAGTCACAGTATTCTGTGAATGTATACTAACTGATTTCATGTATTATATTTTAAAAGAAAAAGAGAAAACAAAGATCATGCTTGAAAATGGGCATAAAAGGTAGTAAGAAAAATTAGATACATTCCTCCAGAGTGCATTTTCTCTCTTGGAACTAAACGCGGCAGGAAACGAGGCACTTTCCTCCCTTGATATGTAAGTAACTATTATAATGTTTGTCTTTGTTCAAATTTTCCTTTGTTTATGCACGTGTAATTGCAAACACATCGCCTGACTTATCACGGCAAATATTTTGAAGTTACTTTGCTTATTCGAATTCTTGATAATGCTTTTGCCATGAGATTAACTGATTCCTTGATGTAATTAATAGTAAAATCGTATGCCTCTAAAGTTAGTCTAAATTTTGTTAGTCTACTCGAAGCATTTGTCATACCGAATAAATATACCAGAGGTCTCTCTGTAAATATTAAATTTCCATTGTTATGAGAAAATAAACAATAGTACCATAGAATGTCTTGTGACTTTGTGAGAAAGTGTTATTGTAATGAATGACAATTATCCAAAGAAAGATCACCAACCTATGTTTCCTTATTCCAATCTCTGGAACTAAATATATCATAAGATTTGCCAAAACCATAGTTCTCTGCTCCTCCTCGAGAACAATGTATCGGCTAAGAGTATTTTCATTAGACAACAGTATTTCCAACTGAATGAATCGGTTAATGTAGGACTTCTCAAGTTTATAAAATAAACAAATGCATTAGTAATAATAATGAGCAGGTAGCAAATTAAATATATACTGTGTTTATCCCATCCTGAGAACTACATTTAATGATATGGTATTCACATAATGTCAAATGAAAAGTAAAATATCAGAAGACTAACATGCAGAACATCGTCAATTTCGCTTTTATCGTTTCCATGTAAACACTCAACTCTTCCTCGCTTTGAATGCAACACAGGAAATATTTCGTAGAAGTTTTCCTTACGTACCACGTTACTGCTTCAAGCACCATTAGCCCCGCTACATTAAATTAAGCTTCAATATCCTGAATATGCATCAAAATATTGATCCTCTAGTACTTTGAGATACTACAAATTACTAATTTGTAGGGAATTATTATTAATTTTTATTTTATTAATTGGACAAATGGAAAGTATGAATAAATTAATTTATTCATTATTAAAATATGTGAAATTATTTTAATAATTTCCTAATTTAAATTTGAAAGAAACATATTATTCTCATGAAAAAATTAATTTAATCATATTTTATTAGTATTGAAGAAGAAGTTTGAAAAATAATAATTATTTTAACAAATGAATTTTTGTTAAAATAGGAAAATGTCTTTCTCAGCATTTTCTTTGTTGGAATTTTAAAAGGGCTTTTTTGTAACATCATTATCAGAAGACGTATCGTAGTTTAGAGATTCCTGTATCCCATCGCAATCTAAACAATTTAATTTGTATACTGTGTAGATTTGTTTATCTTTAGGTATTAATGCTTTCAGATTGAAAAATATTCACAAACAGAGTGAGTAGGTATGCGCAATACTTATATCATACTTTTTTAAACATTTCTTAATTTTCTCTGAGGTCTCCGGAATGTATGTTAATTCTGTATTACCGTTTATTTCATTTATATATGATGTTCCATTATAGATTCTGTTTATCCTTAATAATTTGCCATAATGGACAAGCACCTTATATCTACGGGGTTCCAAAACTGCATAAAAGTGATATACCTTCAAGACTCATTGTGAGTAATATTGAAGCGTTTTATTTCTGTAACGCTGTGCATAATACAAATAATATTATTGGGCCCATAAAAGTTACCTGAGCAACTCCACATGTTTCTTATTTGGGTTACTTTAATTGCCATCTATTTTTACCCTTTAGCCTCGATTAGTTATAAATAAAGTTAAATGCAGGTGCTCTAATTCCGATTGCATTAAGCTTTTTCAGTAATGCCTTCGGTTAACCTAAACTATGCAATATTTGGAAAGTGCTTCCCATGAGCGGAATATCGAAATGCCGAAGTTCTCAATAACATATCGCGCAATTTTCTGGAAAGCATGCTCTAGTACCGGTCATCTACATACGTTTCCAAGGGAATTGAAGCAGACATTTGAAGCCTTTTTGTGCCTCTCCCTCATTGAGCAAAATATCTAAAATTAAATGAAAAAGGTAAATAATCCAGCTTCAATATCCAATAACTAAGACATCCCTACTAAGACCTTGCCGAGTTCTGTTCACTGACGTATGCTATCGATAATGTGTCAGCTTATTTTGTATTTTATCAATAAAAACTCTAATGGTCCTTGACGAAGTAAACGATGAATAATCTATGACTGATAAATATTCAACATTCCGTATAATGTATAAGAATAATTAAATAGAATCAGCCATTACGTGATGAAAATCCATTCTAAACTTAAATAAAATAACTATTAGAAGTTCGATTTTCATTAGTATTATTGATAAAGGTGACTATAATTTCACTAACACAGTAGCTTCGTCAAATAAATTTTAGAAAGTACTATCGTTAATACTTTGTAATTTTGATTCGAAGAAGTTACTGTGTTAACGAAACTACAGTCACATTTATTTATTAAACTAATCAATGGTAGAAGCCGTTACTTTGTGATAATTTATCATATCGATTAGTAAAATAAAACTTTGTTTCTTATCACATGTATTATAGAAACAAATCGTGACTATAGTTTCGACACTAGCGTGTCATCTTCAAACGATACTAGTGTATGAAAATATGAATAATCTTGGCTATTTATGGTACAATATGAGACACAGGTAACAAGTGGGGTTCTGTCTGGGCGAATACATTGCTAGAATAGTATAATTGGAATTGGATAATGAAGTAGAGTTAATATTGTGATGAGGAAATTTCAATGTGGAGGTATACTAGGACGGAACAAGAGGATTATGGGAAATTTTACGTTATCAAGATATCAAAGAGAATTCTGTACTACACGTTTAAAATTTAATTGTCATTATTTTTAATACCTTTGAGAATTGCTATTGATTCTAGTGTGTTTAATTTAAAGCCCCTACTTTTGTTATGTGAAATTTTAACTACAACTAAATTTGGAAAATTGTGCCCTGTTTCTGAAATATGGTTAGAAAAAGATGAATCTATTTTATTAAGTCTAAAAGATCGAAAATGCTCCTTATATCTGATTTCTATATTACGACTAGATCTACCGATGTAAAAGTTATCACACTCTGAACAGGCTAATTTATATATTCCAGGTTTATCAAACTTATTTGTTTTATCTTTAGCATTGAATAAAAAATAGGACAATTTATTTTGAGGTTTGAAGCTAACTTCTAGATCATGTTTCGATAAAATTCTTCCACCTACCTTACCAAAATATTCGAGGGAAACGTATTTTGATGAAGAATAAGAATTTTTTTGTTAAAGGATAAGTACTTGAGTAAGTTAATTTCTGCTTTTTTCAGTCAATTAATTTGGATACAAGTTGAGATTGAAAACCATTGTTAATGGTTATAACATTTATTATATTCAATTCTCCATTCACGTTTTCAGGAGAAAGAGGAAGTGAAAAGGATCTTTGTATCATTGAGTTGTATACTGCTAAGCTTTGACTACGGCGACTAAAAGATGAATAGGCAATAGTTGTATTTGTGAATGTAGGTTATCTATAAATTTTGAAAGTAATGATATTATTATGGTGCTTGAAGATATGGTCTAAGAAATTAATCTTGTTATTTTTCTCAGTGTCTAGAATGAACTTGATTTTAAGATGGATATTAATAATGAAGAATAAGAAAAGATTCAATTGTCGTGATGTAGATACATTTGGAGGAGGATTAAACATCCTGTCTAGCTAGAAACATATTCATTGCTGGTTCAGATTTGTAGATGATGTTTCATCCTATTTCAAAGGTACATCACGACAATTAAATGTTTTCTTATCCTTCATTAATCATATCCAGCTTAACATTAGGTTCACTTTAGAAACTGAGAAAGATAACATAATGAATCTCCTAGACCTCACCTTCACACACCATAATAATATCATTACTTTCAAAATTTATAGAAAACCTACATTCACACATACAACTATTCCCGAATCATCTGTTAGTCCTCGTCGTCACGAATTAGCAGCTTACAACTTTTTCACTTTCTCTTTCTCCTGAAAACCTGAATGAAGAATTGAATATGATAAAATTTATAGCCATTAACAATGGTTTTCAACCTCATATTATATCCAAATTTATTGACAGAAAAAAGCAGAAATTAACATACTCAAGTATCTATCCTTTTACAAAAAAATTCTGATTCTTCATCTAAACACGTTTCCCTCACATGTTTTGGTAGGTACTGTAAGTGAAGAATAACAGACTTTCATCGAAACATAATCTAAAAGTTAGCTTCAAACCTCAAAGAGAATTGTCCTATTTTTTATTCGATGCTAAAGACTTAAATAAGTTTAATAAACCTGGAATATAAGAACATGTTCACAGTGTGATAACTTTTACATCGATGAGTCTGGTCGGAAAATATAAATTAGATATGAGGAACATTTTCGATCTTTTAGATTTAATTAAACAGATCCATTTTTAACCATATTTTAGTAAGAGGGCACACTTTTCTAAATTTAGATGAAATTTTTATTTTACATAATGAAAGTAGAGGCTTAACATTAAACATACCAGAATCAATGAAAAATTTCGAAGGTATTAAAAATAATGACAATAAAATTTCAAATGAACAGTTACATGTATACTACAGCATCTGTTTGAGGTCTTGATAACGTATAATTTCCCATAATCCTCTTGTGCCATCCTAGTATACCTCAGCATTAAAATTTCCTTATCACAATATCAACTCTACTTCAATATCCAATTTCAATTATACTATTCTAACGATGTATTTCCCAAACCATAACCCCACTTGTTACCTGTGTCTCACATTATACCGTAAATAACTCAGATTATTTCATTAGTATCGTTTGAAAATGACACGCTAGTGTCAAACACTAGTCACAATTGTTTCCTATAATATGTGTGATGACAAAAAACAAAGTAAAAGTGTTTTATTTCATTATATCAGATTGAAATCGTACTGTTAGTAGTTATTTTATTTAAGATAATAATAATTCTTTAGTAAATCTGTGTAAAATGTCTTCTATGTACAACCGTATTTAGCGAAATTGAGGACTTATATCAGAACAAATTTTGATAAGAACTGGTGAATAAAGTGCAATAAATATAAAACGACTCATATTTTATGATACGATTCGACAGTCTGAAATGTATTGCTAAACCTAATGGATATTTAAAGGGTTATCGATTTTTGATGGGTTTGAATATTATAGTGATTACATGTAAGAACCTTCGAGGGAATTATATTTGAGAATGAATTTGCAACTGAAATATTTCACTTCTGATTAATTCATCTATAATTTCCTACTCAAATTTCTGTTTTCCATAATAACGAGCTACGAAATTCGGATAATGCATAAAACATAACTTTAGTTAAGTGTACATAAATATTCAGTTACTGCGAAAAAAACTATAGCTGCAGTTGAATTGTGTTATTCAAATTCTACCTTTCACATACAAGCTGGATGCATTTCTTAACCCCTATCCATTATTCATGGCATGTTTTCTCACAATTCCATAGTAATTAAAATGGAAGGGACCACTTTTTTCTTTTGTATGTATTTCTAAAGTGATCCGTTTCTTGAGCTCTTAAACTGTACGCTTTCAATATATGTACCTTTATCTACAATATTTCAAATCGGTATACGTAATGACAAATCAAGATATGACAGTACATTGTAACGTGGTCCAACTATCCAGCGTAGTTAGCTGGAGCGTTCCAACTTCTCCAAAAAAGTTTTTATCTGGAAAAGATGAGTTAATTGGTCCTTAGATATTTGTTTCCTAGTAGTACAGTCAAAAGTGTGAGAAAATAGGGGTCATTACTGAAATTTACTTAATTACTGTTCTGGCCTCCAGACATGGGTTACCTGGTAATAGATATGGACGATACCGTGTGCATTCGAAAAAACTGTCGCCTCGAATTTGTCGGCCAATAAACCCACTTTGGCCTTTTTCGGCCTCGATTCGCCAGAACAAGTTCACTGTTCCGACTGTTCTTTGATCTCTGGCGTGTAGTGATGGATCTGTGGTGGTCATGTACTACAGATTAAAATCCTTGTTGCTTTTTATAAAACTTTATTTTTGGTACTATGTATCTTGATATTTACGTACTAATAAAAATTAAAATTAAAAAATTAATCAACATAGAATAATATGGATTTAAATCTCACAATATTCCCCTCCAGAGAAAAACGAAAAAATAAATCAAAGAGAAAAAGTGACCTTCTTTCTTTCGCTATGTCGTGATGGTATAGAACATTCAATATGAGCAAGCTTAAGTCGATCTAATGAAATGAATTTAGAAGAATTGTTGATCGAAAGCTTAAAAATGTTCCCTAATCTATCTCAAACTTCAGAAAGTCCTTCATAAGGTGGGTGCAATCCCTTTTTAATTTTGTCTTCTTTAACGAAAACGAATTTGCAATTGTATAAATCGGAAGGAATAAAAATTTTGTTTGTCTGATGCTGTTGAGGTGTCACTGAAATTAAACTTTGAAATTGAGTTTTTAAAATCAAATCAGATGTTTTAATTGTTAAGGGAGAAGAAATAAAAATTTCTGATGGAATTCTCAATGATTGGTCATTAACTAATTCATTGAACCATCGTTCACCAGATGACGGTGATTTGTTGGATGGGGTATGTTAATTTTCATTCCTAACCTGATAATATTCGAGATCTCTGAGGCACATTGCGTTGGGTCATCAGATTCAAAACATACGCTTCTCCAAGAAAAACATGCGAAGACCGTCCCAGTTTGCTGAATAATGTATAATAATATACAGAGTATTCAATTCAAAAAAACACAAGTTGCATTTTTCTTCTAATTTCTTATGGCCACTAGTTTCATTTCAAAATACACAATTTTTGTCATCACTCTTTTTTCGAATTTCAAAAATAAAGACTGTAGGGGGTGTCAATATAAAATGAATCACCCGGTGCTATTCAATTTGAATGAGTCAACAATTGATTCCCTTATCAATAAGTGTGGGCATTATATTGTTTATGTTATACACTCATCAACATTTGTTCAACAAAATAATTTGCTAGTTGAGTTGATTAATTTGAAGACAACATCTCTATTTAGTAAAAGAAATGAAAGCATAAAATGACCCACCAAGTGGTAAACGTCAGGAAATGGTTTTTGCTTCAAATGCGGTTTCACAAAATAAAGTGATAATTGAGATTCAAAAGTTTTCTGGATGTGACACAACAAGTGCGTTCTTCAACAAAGGAAAATTGGCAGTCGTAAAAATATTCGAGCAAAATCCTGAAATTTGGCGAAGTGCTTCCACATTTGAAGCGAAAGACCAAAATATCGAGAATTTATTCATTTTTGATGTGAGGATACTTTTGCCAATGTACGGTGCATGAAAATCCATTTGCGATAAAATAAATCGCAAATGTAATCTTACACATGATATGCAGGAAAATATCCGATATACGGGGTAAGGGGTAGTTGTTGAAGGGTATTGAAAATAGGGTGTCCTCATATAAAATAGAATTCTTAACACTTTTTGACCATTCATATTTTTCTCTAAAATCAACACAGTAAGGCCAGAAAATGTAATTTTATATTTGTAGCCACCATTTTGAATTTTGAAATTTTCTAAACGGATTCGTAATCAGCAACCCCTAAAACCCCTTGTACCCCTTGTACATAAATTTTAAGCGGTTGAAAACTCAGCGAGAAACAAAATAGGGGTGCTATCAACCCCTGTAGCAATTACAGGGGGTGTGACGCCACAATCTGAACTATGACATTTTTTATTCATCAAAAAATGTCGCGATTGCAGAAGGTTCCATGGAAATCCATCAATATAATAAAAAACCAGAGGCTCTACTAATTACCTTGCTCGTAAGTATATTGATTACTAATAAACATTTAAAATAGTTTTTTATACGAATGAGATAAATAAAATTGATCTGACAAGTCTTATTATCTGAGGAAAGCGAACTATATTCTCAAGCACTTCTAGAAACGCATCAAGAGTGATGGTAACCTATCTAACAGCGCTTTAAAAACTCTACATCATTAAGCAAGATATTTTAAATTACCAGAACAAATTATAAAGAAATTTGGGACTCTGATCTTTTTAACTTTTCTCCTAACTCTTTTGTAATGATAGGCTGTGCACACTGCTATTATATGAGGCAGACGTTGTCCCTTTGGCTCCAGTGATTGTGTTCTACATGATCTATGTAAATATTATGAATTAATATGGCAAAACTGACTTAAACAGTATAATGGCAATTTAAAATTCCACAATGTTAACCATCGAACAATCCGTAAGCTTTTGTTTCATTATTCTGATTTCATCCTAGGCGAAATTAATTCGGAAAACGATTGAATGTTGACTTTGGGATGTTGGAGAATCAAACTCAAATTCACACAAACATTGTAACATTTGGCATTCCCAAAGCTAGAAGTTATCAACTCAAGTGAAATCTGAATTACGAGGGCAATGTGAAAAGTTCCTGAAAAAGGAAACAAGAAATGATTTATTTGGTCAAAACTTATCTTATTTCTCAACAGAATCTCCTTGCAGATACAATTCATCCTAACGGTTTCTCAAATTTTTCGATCCCTTCCAAATAATACGATTTCGGCATTCCTTCAAAATAGGAGCTTGTTTCAACGATGGCCTCATCGTTGGAGCCGACTCTCTTTCCGTCGAACCATTTCTTCAAGTTTGGAAATAGATAATAATCGCAGGGGATCAAATCTAGGGAATATGGTGTATGACGAACCAATTGGTAGCGCAATTCATGCAATTTTGTCATTGCCACTGCGGTCCTGTGCGCCTGTGCATTGTCCTGGTGGAAAAGCACTTTTGTCTTTGCCAATTTGCCGATTTGGTTATACTATTGTTTTTAGAATGTTTTAAAATGTCTACGGATTCTAGAATATTGAGTTTTTGTCTATTTTCTCGAATATATAAAATATTCGAATAAAGGGTGATTATGTTTGGTTCAATAGGTAATTCGTGTGATGGAGGCCTTTTTATCAGTCTGTAACTTATTAAATGTTCGTGGAACCTTACACTGAAACTGCGTCCAGTTTGCCCAAAGTACTACAGCCGTCACACCTCAGCCTGTAAATTCCTAATAACTTGTGGGTTTGCGGGTGAATGTTGAATATAGATCAAGTTGACCAATAGAGTTACGTGTCTATACCAGCATTGAATTTTCAATATATCGTAGATTTGTTTGTTCGTCAATGTCAAGTACATCTGAAACGATAAGCAAAAACTACTTCGGCATTGAACAAAAAATAGATAAAAATTCTGACAAGATAACTATACTTTCAAAAATGTTTAGCTGTAATTCCTGAAGACGAAACCAACAAGCACTTGGGAGCTGAAAAAGAACGCTCCTGAATCAGCTTTGTCCCTTACCAATAATATTGATTGACCATTATTTCATACACTTGAGAAGATTTAGAAATTCTTAACCATATGAATAAGGATTATGGTTAAATGAAAGAATAATTACTCCGTTTTTATACCAGCGACGAGCCATAAACATAATGGCACTTCGGTATTAAAACTAAAGTAATGTTTTCATGGTATTAATAAAATTAGTATAAAAACCAAGTAATTGTCCTTCCATTTAACACTAATGATAAATTACAATAGAGTAACGGCTTCTATCGTCGATGTTTTGGCATGAATAACGTTTCTTATTCTTCCTGGATACGTAACTTGCATATTTTGTAAGTGAATTGTGAGTTTATTTTTGGATGAAATAACATCAACAAAGCCCGTTAGTAATATAATATGAAAACCTATGTTATATCCAGGCGGCAATTCCAAATTATATGGTTATTTGTAAGTCTCACACTGGACATAAAAAACAATGCTCTACGTCTTTGCTTACGTTTCGCGACTTTATCGTTCGCTTCTTGAGAGCTCAGACGTAATACAGCTCTGGATGCAATCAAAATGATTGTAAGTTCAATGTTGAAAGCAATAACATTGACAGGACACATGATAAAACATATATTATATTCAAGCAGCAATTCTAGATTTGTAACTTAGCTGTAATTTATTTTTTGGGAGCACCTAAATTCGAGAGTAGGTAAGACGGGCGAAAGTGTACATTCTCGAAAATCAGGAGTGGATGAGAATGTATTGTTATGATTTCATTTCATAAACAATAAAAATTTAAGAATAATAACTTACCGAACTTTGAAAATCAGAAAAGATCAAATAAAAGATATTTATATTGAATTAAAAACAATAGTAAAAGCTAAATAATAGTTAGGATACTAAAATTAACAATGTAAAACATAATAAACAACAATGTAATAGAATAAGAAGTGATAAACAAGAACTTCAGTGAAAGTGAAGAAACATACTGTGTAACGAAGGCAGAAATCATAATTAAAGTGATTACAAAACTATCATGAGATACAAAACATTGAATAATGTTATAGATATAAGTTAGGATTAGTAAATTTGAGTTATGTAATGTTAAAAGAATGTTATTGATATAATATAGTATGTATTAGATTTGAGAATAAGTAACTGTCAAGAAAACCATAAATATGGGAATAATCATATTAATAATAACCCAATCATAGGTTATATTATACCAAAGTGTGGGGAAAAATGTAGGCAATATTAATTTAAAAAGAAGGAATCACTATCAATTAAAATAAGTTGAAAATCTCCAATAATTCAAAAATTATAGAATACTAAATTCTGATTGGTCGAGACGAATTTCTAGTGTCAGGCTGGTAGCAATGAGTACTTGTGTCAGTTTAACAACAATTAACTTGGCATTCTTGATATGAAAAGTAAGCACCTCATTGGTTAATTTTGAAAATGCTTGGCGTCGGTTTTGAAGGCCTATAAAAGGCATCTGAGGACGGGTCAGGTCAGTTTGCAATAATATCTAAGCAGAGACTGTGCTTCTCTGGCAACTCACCAAAATTTTCTAACCTAAGTTTATAAAAATAAACATCAGTGAACGCAAGTGTTCCAAACTTCGATAAGTTCCAAATAACCGAAGTTAATAAAATTTATTAAAAGTCAACGAGTGTTCCAAGTATCTAAATCAAGTAAAAGGTTGTAATAACCTCCAATTTATAAGAAGTATCCAACGATTGCCATTCTTCAATATAATTTCAATAAAGCATCGAAAAGTTTTATGTCTTATCTAAAAGAATAAAACAAAGTATTATCAACAGTTCCTGATTCTCAAGAAGAAGTAACCAAAATTAGTTACCTGTGATTATCGTGAAATAGCATAGTATTGTGTAAAAAGTGAATCAACGAAATTAAAAAAGAAGTAAATTGAACATTGCCAACATTGTTAAACACACTTTTGGATATTATCTGAACGTAAGTTTGTTTATAATTTCTACATCATATTATCCGTATTATCTGTAAAGTAAAAGGAAGATTGTTGATTACAACAGTATAAACAAATATTAGTTGTAAAAGTGATTTTAAGGTTATATCATAGATTTTGTAAACATAAAATTGAATTACCCGAGATAATAAGAGTCATAGAAATTAAATATTGTGAAATCAAAGAGCATTGTGTTTAATTCCATATAAAATTATTCTATAGATAAACTTCAGATAAACTTCAAAAGTTTAAAACTTCATAAACATTAATTCAAAGTTCAAATACAATCAAATTAAAAAGAAAGATAAAAGCTAGCCGGTAGAATAAACAAATAAAACAAAATAAACTCATAAGAATTTAGATAATAATTGTCACCACAACGTGGGGCAAAATAAAATTGTTAAGAGTTTTGTCTTAACAGTATATATTCAAGTACCTAAATAAGGATCAATATTATTGACTTGAAACCCAAAGTTAATTTTCCATATATTCATCTAGTTCTTTCAGGTCTAGTTTCAGTTTTATTTCAATAATCGATCAAGTTAACTCTCTAAACGCATTTTGTAATACATATGGGCCATCTGCGAACTATGACCTTGTGCCATTCACAGAATTTCCATTTAATATCAAAATATATATTTTTTGGTACTATTGAATTTCCATTCGATGCAAGCGGGATCAGTAACAAGGTACTTTATTTTCCTTTGGTACACAGTTTGTGAATTACATTTGAAATTACAAATAATCCGTATTATTTGATATAATAAGTAAAGAAGTTCTTATTTTTTTTTGTAAACAGTTTATTGAATCAAATCGTTAGTTGTAGTTAAAAACTATGAAAAGCTGCTCAACATGACAACATTGGTTGACCTCGATTCATAACGTTAAATTATGTTTGAAGTAAGCCTTACCTCGATGCAGCCAGATGCAATATAACAGCAAGCTTCTGCACTATCTTCATATTTTCCAGGAATTACCGATGCAAATCTATACTGCCTCTGGTAAAGATATTTCTGGGTATATTCTATTTCAAATTAATCATTCTCGGTAATATTATCAACAGATGTTTTCTGATAACTGGTGAGACATCAATAATTGGAGTACAATTTGTATCTAAAGCCTGGCTGAGTAATCAGTAAAAGCATCGAGGGAATAATAATATAATTGAACATGAAGTAACGTACCCTAGTACGAAGCTTCACTGGAGAAAACTTCACAGACTCATTCAAGCATATTGAAAAGATGGAAACATTCGGCTTTTACACACGCAATATATCATTTAGCGGAATCATGTGTTTACTCTATGACGTTTCATTTCCAAATCCGTCAAATCTATTTCATTTAACACTCCTCGACTGGTTTCATAAGATTCCTTATAACCAACAGTTTGATAAATTTTACATATACGATAGAACGGGAACTGTATTCATTGGAGCATCATTTAGTGTTATTTTGTTGTAGTAGTGGAGTCAATCTGTGGAAAAATAAGACGAGGTTCGTAAAAATTTGATAGATGATAGCGACCTGGAAAAAATGGTGTCTTATGATAAAAATAATAAGATCCTGAAATTTATATTACCTATATTGGGTGGAACCATGTCTAACCTTCAAAAAACTGTTTTTTTGCCCTTAGAATTCCGGCTAAGATTTGAAATTGGTACTCTTTTATTGTTGGTGTTGGTATTCAAGGAACCCTCAGTTCAAATTTCGTGATATTCCGTTTACCCCACCTCCTGGAATTTATATATAAATACGTATTTTGGAGCAAAAATTAAAATTGGGTTATCTTGGCGAAATCGCAACCAAATCGGATGAAATCAGTCGTGGCGGTCAGGATAAGTGGCCCAAATATGGGCTAAGAATATTGAATTGTTTCGCTTAAGATCCACATTTGGCCCAAATTTTATAAATGGCTCCCCCGTTTGTCAAAAAAGTCGGTGCGTACTCTACTTAGCTCAAATCAAATGTTATTTCATGTACTTTAATGTGGTATATGTTTGTTCCAACTTTCTTCTACGATTCATCCATTTTTTGGCCATTTACGGTATATATCATAAACCATTTATGTGATTTACATCAACGTTACATTTTAGTACTATGAAATACGTTATCATTTTAATGTTACTATATGTAGGTATATATTATAGTAAATATATCATATAGCATCATATACCAAATTTTATTTTTGAAAAATATAAAAAAAAGTCATCGAACTATACAGGTACATGCTTCCCCTTCGATAAAAACGATCATACAATGTTTAGAACCGCGCCTCTTATTAAAATAATAGGAAAACTTTTATTGAAGACAATGTCAGCGTCAATAGCGTTTTATAATATATAAAATTTTTTTGTAAGTTATAATACAATCTTCAGGAGCCCACTTTAAGGAGGCCGTAGGTTCATTATGAGCCATTTTTCGAGCCATGTTCACGAACTTATTTTCCTATTTTTTGTCGTAGAAGCCGCTGGTGGAGTTTGACAGGCTAATTATGGAACATCCTGTATACTGAGAATACTTTCGGCTTTGATTAAATATCGAAGATTATAAACTACACTATATGATCTACCAATCAAAGGCCTTGACCAAAACGTTCATCCATACACTGGATGGTTACTTAAATATTGAGATTCTTTGTATATACACATACAGAAGAGTGATTTAGTTTCAAACTATTCCAAAAGTGAATCATAGAGTACTGAGCATATGTGGAAACAAAAGAGAAAGGATATTATTCACAAGGCGTGTCGTTTACTTAAGAATGTTTTAAATGTTCCTAATAATAGTTATTAAGCTTGATGAAAAACTAGATATAAAACGAGAAGTAATATACTTTGACATGACAATACTATAATTTCAAATTCTGTAACAACACTTCGAACATATTTGAATAGGATAATTAAAGTTTATCTGAGATCGCATTAGATCGAAGAAGCAGTTTAAATAATGTAAGATTTATCGAAACTTGTGTTACATCTCCATTAACCGCTGCAATAGAACTAGCAGATAATGTTTACAACAGTCAATAATTAAGAAACTAGACTCAAATCATTCAGAAATGTCCAAAGATTAATTACGACATACTATTAGGCCGAAATTGGAACTGTCATTCATAATATATTAGGTTACAAATTATTTATGGTCTCTACCAGATTCAAACATTTTCAGTTGATCACAAAAGTTTGAAGCTTATCACCGCCCACTGAACTGAATAAGAACATAATGAATGTTTTTATAGAACTTCTCTATAAATATGATCTGGGAGTTATTATTATCACTAGAAAAAATCAAATTGGAATGTTTCATGAACGAATGAAGCCAAATCAATTTCTCTACAGATTATGTCTGGTATCTTTTCTTAGCGTGAAATATATATAAAATTCTCGGGAAATAGGTCACAATAACACTTTGTTTTAAATATTCGTCTTTACGTACGTTTCGGTCTCACGACCATCATCAGAAGACTCACTATGTCCAAAAAGGGGGTTTATTAACTAATTATAGCACAAGCGTCCAAATCGCACAATTTAACTTCAATCAAAAGAGCCCACGCCGTCGAAACGAACAGAACTACGAATAATCGAAATTGTATCGTCAGAATTCACTTAGCGTGAAATGATAATTTTAGTAATGTCGTCGAAACCAGACAAATTTGGCATCTCGTCTCCCCTCGCCTGGATTTTATCTCGTCTCGACCTCATACGAGACAAGACGAGACTAAACCAGTGGAGACTAGACGGTATACGATGAAATGTTTTACTGTCAGTTAAAGAGGATTATTTCTGAGAGCAAAACTGTACCTCCGGAAGATATTCGCAAATTTTTCAATTTGAGCATACCAATCTAGCCTAGAATCAATAGTTATACCAGGAAAGAAACATTTATCAACTGTATTTATGAAGCAAGATGAACTGGGGAAGGTAATTATGTTTTCAAATATCATCGAAAAATTATTCTATTTTTTTCAAGTCAATCGGAGAAGTCATCGGTATATAAAATATACACTAGGGCCCGGCCTTCACCCTGGGGAACTCCTCTGCATATTTCAAGACAATCTGAGCTCCACTTCCACTTTGGTTTGAATAATGACTTTTTGGAAACGATTGGGGACATATAAGGACGGAATAAATTCAAGGCTATGCATCTTATGTTATATATTTACAATTTATCAAGGAGTATTTCATGATCTACGGTGTCAAACGCCTTAGTAACCAGGTCTCAAGTAACACATTCAGAGAGGGCTTCCATAATCACAATACTGACACTTGTGTATCTCCTTTTTTGTGTGTATAAAATGTTGTTACTTTCTAATGTGACATCTGAGTGCTTTCATAATCGCAATACTGACATCTGTGTATTTTCTCTCCCATGTGTATACAGTTGATGTAACATTTTAAATTGGACAAATAAGGGCTTCCATAATCGCAAAACTAAGACTTGTGTATTTTGTCCTTTGTGTGTATAGAGTTGATGTGACTTTTTAAATGCGACATCTGAGTGCTTCCATAATCGCAAAAATGACATTTGTGCACCTTCTCTGTAATGTGTATCGAGTGCAGCGACTCAACTTGTTTTTATTATGCCCATTTTTTGTCTTATTTGACTCGACTATACCTTTTGCTTTTCAGTCACGTCTATGAGCAACAGCGAACTTAGCAATCCATTCACTTTTTGAATGTATGCAAATTGATCCAAACATTGAACATAAGTTGATAAAATTATGATGAGCATCAAATATGAAATACAACCATTTGAACCATTTAAAACGAATAGTTTGATAATTTGGCTTCTCGGCATATTCTACTGAATATTGCACGATTTCGGGGCTCAAGAGAAATCAAGAAAATCAATAGATTATTTTAAAAGTTTTCGTATTGTTCCAGTTTGAAACCTACACCAAAGGACGGCGTCACGAAAAGTAATCCCAGCAAACGACACAGGGAGAGGTTAAACGCCGAACTTGATACACTTGCTAGTCTGTTGCCCTTTGAACAAAATATCCTTTCAAAGTTAGACCGACTTTCCATTCTACGTCTCTCCGTTAGCTACCTACGCACCAAAAGTTATTTCCAAGGTAAGTCAACAAACTTTTATAAGATATCCGATTGTCGGATTGCATTCAATATTTTTTATTCCAATTGTTAATAATCCAAAGCCGGTTGGAATGCAATATTCGGTTTCAGTAGAAGTTAAAGTAGCCAACATAATATTGGCTCCAAAATTTTGCATGGCATGGAAAAATAAATATCGGAATATCTTTGATTCCTTAATATTTCTAAAAAAAAAGTGGCATCACCCCATTTCCAACGATCGTGTTACTCGTACCTATCGTGGTCCAAATGAAAAAAATAATGAGCCTAAATGAGGGTACTCATGCAATTCTTGGAATGTTTTTCTCTGAAACTTGACCTCATTTAGCAGAACTATCCAGCAGCTGAAATCATCATCATGGGGATTTCAATGTTCACAGCTCCGCTTGGAATATTTGCAGCAAATTCCGCTTTGGATCCACCTAGGAAGGATCCTCCTAATATTGCTGACAAAGATAGCCATCTGCCTGAAATTGTCTTTTTTCAGCGCACAATTAGGCGCACTCTGCTTGATCTCAATACCAAATAGTCTATGAGGCCAAACGGGATTTCTACATGTCGTTCTTAGGGATTTGTACGCCTCAATTACCACCAGTCTTCTGCAGGCTGTTTACCCTCTCATACAAACTTGGTGTGTTTCCTTCCAGCTGAAAGATAGCTAGAGTGCAACTGATTCCAAAAAAGAAGAGGAAATCCTTCCTAATAATTATAGACCCATTGCACTGTTAACTGTGATCTCTAAAGTGATGGAGAAAGCAATCACCAACGAGCTCATCCAATATCTAGAGAGCTCCGAAATCGTGAATGACCGGCAATATAGCTTTAGCCAGCAGAGATCAACAGGAAACATGCTTTTCTACGTAACACATGTATGGCAGAAATCTATTGAGAAACATAGAAATCTCTAGCTGAATCATTAGATATTTCCAAAGCATTTGACCGAGACTGGCACCAGAACCTCCCTGGAAAACTTCCGTCATATTGTTTGCCGCCTCAACTTCGACGCTTACTATCAATTTTTCGCTCGGATAAAGCACTTCATGTGGTGGTTTTTCTATCGTTCAGCGAAGTTGTGGAGCTCTCTAGCTAGTGAGGTCTTTCCTTATGTCTATAACCTCCAAACCTTCAAGAAAATACTGAATGCCTCCTCTCCCAACACTCTTGTTCGAACATTATAGGTTTCCCTCTCGTGTAGTCAAAGTATTGGAAAAAAATAAGGAAAAACTCTTTATCCAAATGATACACCCATCCAAATACAACATTTAGTAATATGATGATTTTTGGTTGCATTTGTGAAAACTATTGGCGGTCTTGTATTTCTTTAGAAGTAGTCACAAATATTAATATATTTTGCTTACTGATTCTCTCAAACGTCTTGCTTGAATCAAAAAGGAAATCCTATACTTTTTTACCAAACTCCGATTACACTATGAATTGGTGACCTGCATTACAATCTGAGAGAACAATAACTCCGGACCGCTTCCGTCAAAAGGAATCGTGTGGTTCACAAACGGATTCACAACTGGCGGCGAGTCTAGCGGAATCGGATACAGGGCCGGATTTATACGTCTGGAGGCTTCGGGGCAACAAAGGAGTGGAGGCCCCCCCTGGCCCCAAATTATTCGCCTGATTGTAGTGAACAAATATAGATCAATGATTTCTGTTAATATTCAAGAACAATATAATCATGTTTGTACAAAGGTGAAGGTAAAGGTAAAACAGCGAAAAGAAAATATCAAAGGGAAAGTTGTTTACTAGTGTTTACGGAATTTAAAAAAAATCTATTGTGGGGCCTCTCTTTTGTGGAGGCCCCGGGGCTGTACTCCCGGTTGCCCTCCCCTAAATTCGGCGTTGAGTCGGAATCTACTAATGTGCACACCCAGAAGAGAGCTTTCAGTTCTTCTAGATGCTCACATAACCGTTATCCAAGACGAAGTCTGTGCAAACAGGATCTGTGTCCTGTAGAATCTGAGACTAAACTACCGAGGTAGGATTTAAATCTGCACCGACAATCGAGCGGCACTGGGCGCGCTACGTACCCATATAATAATTATTAGGCTTGGTTGAGAGTGTGGAGGGACCCTGGCTGAACTAGCCAGAAGGAAGAAAATTTTGCTTGTATGACTGATGCATTTGGAACGAGTTTCCAAAAATGATCATGTAATCTTCAACTTCTCAAATGTTGTTGTTGTAGATGGAAATTTCGTCCTGGCTGACCTATGTATTCAGCAAAGCATAGATTAGCTCATGAAGACCGACCGTTTTAAAATGATTTTTCTTTGTACAATTATAGTAAAATGTATCTTCAGCAGTGGCGGCTCGTGAACTTTTTAAGAAAGGAGGCTGGACATGAAACGTTCTTGTAAAAATATACTCTATTCAGCCAATAAATTTAACCTTTGCACAGCGACCGTACCAGCTACTTCAGTGCCAAAATTAATTGTTGCCAAGCAAGAACCAACGTGGAGGTGTAGTTTCTCTTGGCAAAAAATTTTTTTGTTCGTTTTTTTTTCTTTGGATTTTTGATATTTTTTATTTTTTTGTTTGAAATTTTTCATATTTTGTTTTTTTTATTATTTTTATAAACTTTTTATATATATTAACGGAATTCTACGGTCTTTAGTTTGCGAAAAATGATCAATAATATTATCATAAAATGTATCATTTTGTTTTAAGTGTTTTACTGAATCTTTTTCAATAGATATCAAACTAACACTGTATAAACGATTTTGGCTCATTGTATTTCGCACGTAAGTTTTAATTCGTTTGAGAGTAGAAAATGATCTCTCCACCGATGCCGACATGACAGGAATGGTGACTGTCAAACAAAGTATTTTATAAAACTGAGGTAAAACTTGTTGCAAATCATTGTCTATCATATATTTTATCATATCGGCGTGAATGTCGTACTGGCCTAAAATATCTTTATCCGAGTAGGTATATAACCCATAATTCATTGTGCAGTGCTATTTTATCAAAAAATTTATATTTTAGAACTAAGTTATTTAAAAGTGTATTGGGAAACTCTTCTGGAAAAGATTCGAAAAATCTTCTATTCGTCAAGTCGAAAAATTTCAATTCATGTAAATCGTAAAATCGAATCTCAATTTGACCTTTAATAGTATCTAAAATTTCATAAAAAAAGTTATTTATAATGTAGTTACTTGTCTACCAAATTATATGTTTTCCTCCTTTAACAATATTCTGTTTACCGGTTAATTTAAACTTAATACTCGATGTAATATGTTCCTGCGATTTTTCATATCTATCTATACCACGAGGTAAATTTTTCAAATCATCATAACCCGAGTGTCCCCAACATGAAGTTGTATCAGATGTAAATAGCAAGCAATATAATTTATTGTGTATTTCGATTTTGAAACATACCTGTCATCGTCACCACTAATCCTTTCAAATCCGGTAAAGGCCGTTTATTTTTAACAAAACACTTTTCTATCATATGTTAATCCACTAAATGGATTTTCTAACAACCCAGCAACTAAGTCACTCATCTTTTTAACGTTCACCGATTAGATAAATTATAACTTAACTACTTAACCTTACTTCGCCTCGCGGTACAAATTACAAAACCAAGAACTAACGGAACACGACACGTGTGGCATTCTTCTAGCGGAAGGGCGGTAGCAAGTAATCGTATTTCATTCGACCGACGATTCCATACGAGAAGCTAGCTTCCATAGGATGTTGCCATATTCGCTCTTTTACCCTATCTAGCAATTGAACTGCTTGGAAAACGGCAACTGTGTTGACCACACGTATTTAGCGTTTGAGATATATAGAGAATCTAGCCTCTGGCCACTGTTGCCAGATTAAAAATAACTACTGAGAACGGGGAATCGATTGTAAAATTTAAAGAATTATCAGAGAAACAGGAAATAAAATGGAGAATGATCATTAAGATAAATTGGTGAGGAGGCTGAGCCTCCTTAGCCTCCTTCGAGGAGCCGTCACTGATCTTCAGTAACTACTTCATTGAAGCTTAATCTGCTCACTCCGTACGAAAAATGCAGATTTGACAAATATTATTTATAACGATATGAAATAAATCAAGTTTAGTTTGATTCAAAATAGGAAATAAACAGAATAAATTAATCAATTCATGAGCAACAGGAACGTGTTGTAAGAAATGAAAATATCATAATAATTGGCAAACGTCCGCCCCGTGTGAAATCTTTATTAATATATCGAAGCTAACGATAAATTAACATGCGTGTCTAGTGAGTTTATTGACGATAATTAAATATAAGCTTATTAACACACATAACGTTCATTGCAACGAAACACATCATCATAAAAATAAATTAGACGGTGATAATATACTAAATAGCTTGCGTGAGTGTAACTGCGAAATTATTAGGTATTATTCTATTTATTGGAATTAATAAAATTATATCATTGACAACACAATATAACGTTTTAGGTAGAAAAAAGTGTTGAATGCACTTACGTGTCTGGTCACGGGATAAAGCTCCGCGCGGGCGGGTCCAAACACAAAGCACGCGAGACCCTCATTAATATTGGCGCTCTAAGTATTTCCAATCAAATTGCATAACTAGCTGCCTGCATAATACCTGATAAATCTTTTTCACGATCCTATAAGTTTCTGATTTTGGTGGTAAAATTAATTCAGATTCCATAGTATTTAGTGGACTTACAATGATTTGTTCAACACAGATTCGTTAAAACACAGGTTGAATATGTTCAAAATATATTGAGCTAACGCTCATTTTTCACGATTATTCCTGTTCATAAGAGCAAAATTGTTTTTATACCAAGTTAGAATGTTCCTTTTAGTTTGACCCACATAGCATTTTGAACACGACTCACAAAGATTTTGTAAACCCGGGATTTGTCGAAGTTGGAACCTTCATCAAAGCTGTTGCCTAAACGGTTGTTTTAGCTTGTTCTCACATCTATAAACTGGTTATATTGCAAATTTGGAGAACAAATTATAAAATAAATTAATTACTGAAGGATGAGAAGTGGAACTTCTGAGTTGTATTGAAGTATTTGAAGGTAATGGCTGTAATTTCGTAAGTTGGTTGTGTTCCAATTTCTTTTTTTGTTTAGAAATTAAATTATTGATCAAAGATTTGTCGAAACCATTGTCCAACGCTATTTGCTGAAGTTTCTTAGCTTCGTTGTTGTTATTTTGCTGGCTCAAAGGGACATTCAATAATCTATGAACAAGACTATTTCATATTTAAATTGTGTAGCTGAATCCGCCAGAGTAGGTATATCTGTTTGTTTGAGCGTAAAAGTCAAAATCCAAGTGATTACCTTGTTTTATAATGTTAAGGAAAGGAAGCAGATTGTCTGTTTTATTCCGACAGTGAATCTTATTGGTTATTGCTATTCAGTATGTCCAAAAAGTCATGTAAATCAAAATATTTACTTATAAAATATCGTCAACATATATAGACCAAACTTTTGGGAACTGATTATAAGTAAAGATTTTGATTTACATGGGATATTTTGATTTATTATTTAGTTTACTCTGATAGTGGGTACTTGGAAGCCGGAGTCCTCAGTACTTAAGAGTATTTTTGGTGGATAAGGGTTAATATTTCTTATTTACAGTGTATCCACAGTGTGAATCTTATGTAGCTCATTATATCAATTATTCCGTCCTATTTTGAAGCAATGGGGGAGTGCCATCATGACAGTGAACCTTAAAAATATATTAAAAATGACTGCCTATTTTTGCAATAGTTAACTTTCAAATGCACCTATAATTTTCATATTCCAGAACTGTACAACTTTTCCAAGTCGCAAAGGCCTCAAAATTTTGTTATGCCGAAAATACTGTTGGAAGGAACACATAAAGAATATGTTTTCACTAAAGGACAGTCAATAGAAACTATTTTCATTGTGTCATAAGTCACGCAGGTTCATAATAGAGAAGATCTATCGAATCGTATTCGAAGAGCTTGTGGTAAAACAAATATTAAGTTAATTTGGACAAGAAGATCGTTGAGAAATCGATGCGATGAAGTAAATGGATATCATTTTGAGCATTTATTATAAATAATTATATTTTATTGTTACGAATAAATAGGTATTCAAATATTCATTTGCTTCCCTGATCAAAAAAATGTAATTCGCTCAAATAACAAGTCTCTAGGGAAATTTATCAAAAATATTTTCTTGTAGAGAATGGATCAAAATTTTTAAATTTATATACAATAATAATTTCTGACCATTGGCGTAGAAGTTTAAGGAGATTAAAAGCGTACAAAACCCCATAACTACGCTACTGTATTTGTCTCGGACACATTTTGTCATTAAAACAATTCATCATCCAGTAAAACTGAAGTGTACCAAGTTTGAACTGAAAATCTTCATTTGTTTAGAAAATAATGGAGAAAATTCGATAATTTTTCAAAACTTCAACACTCTATATCTAGGAAAGGAAGTGATTTAGAAAAAATTTTTATTATTCTTAGAAGTTCTATCATTTACATAAGTTATGAATGAAAAAATTGAAACACCCTATTTAATTTATTTTGAAATAGAATATCTTTTTTAATACTTGTTTATAACTAAATTAGTGCCAGATGAAATTAGTGAAAAATGGACAGCTAGATTGAAATGATATTTCAACTACATCATTTCAGCTCTGTAGTAAAACTACAGTATAACAAGTTTGAATTAAAAATCTTCATTCCTTTAGAAGATAACGAAGAAAATGTAATAATTTTTCAAAACTTCAACACACCCTGTATCTCGGGAACGAAGTGATTTAGAGAAAATTTTATATGAAAGACGCCTATTATTTTTAGTGGTTCTATCTTTTACTGAAGTTATAAATGAAAAAACTGGAACATCCTGTATATTTAATTTGTTTTGAAATAAAATGTATTTTTTAATACTTGTTTATAACTAAATTCCTGTCAAATGAAATTAGTGAAAAATGGACAGCTATATTGGAATGATATTTCAACTACATCATTTCAGCTCTCTATTTTTGGGAATTGAATTATTTATTAACTTGTGTTAGTTTCAAAAAATGAAATTGAAATAAATCAATACAATGTGGCTAATTCATTGAATGGATTGTTGATACACTGAAAATATCCAAATATTATTTGAATATCATAAATTTGTAAGGGTTCGTTGATCGAATTTTAATAGATTTACTATCTGTAAGAAATTATGGTCAAAGGGATCGTTGAAACAGTTGATTTATTTAACTGTAGGAACGAATTTCCTGACTTAGATCCTGAACTTATAAAACAATTAGTAGATTTCTCGAGAACAGACTAGAGATAATGTAAGGCTGTAATCTATCCGTTGAACAACACCTAAAATGGAAAAATACCAAAAATAATTACATAGTTGTCTCTATGAGAGAAATGAGCGGTACACAATCAAGGGCTGGTCGTTGAATGACAGCTGCCGCAGCAATAGTTCGCCGTCAGTTGGCCGATTAATGCGGCGAGTTCAGATCCCCAGTTTCTAAAAAACCACTACACCATGTCTGCATACAGACTTATACGTAAATGATATATATGTAATTAGCTAATTACGGTCTTTGGTCGGGGCTGGTCGCTGCCCCGAGCTAAATAGTCATCGAAAAGTGTGCATAATAATTATTTGTATCTACTGTTTCATTCCAGCTGTTACTGTGGGTATAAACGTAATTCGCAAGCGCGCTCACCCACACATTGCCAACACAATTCCATTGAATTTCTCAGAGTTTGCATGGACGGAAGCGAATTATTCCACCGGGTTACACATTCTAAGGCAGTTGAATTTTGGCAGCTTTTTATCTAAATCTCATCAACTATTTTATTTACATGATTTTGTTCCGCATAAATGAATATTTTCCATCATAGAAAAGTGAATGAATCATTGAATGCGTCGAAGAAAAGAAATTCTGTAGCGCATCAGTGTTTCTCGACATTTCCCAAGCCTTTGGCAAGGTGTGGCTTAAAGTGCTACTCTCCTAATTGAAAAAAACAACATCTCTAGTAACCATTATCTTCAATTTTACTCATTCTGCCCAATGATCCGCATCCTAACTTCTGTCCTAGTAAATCGGGCGTTCCCCAGGGAATCATCGGGCCGTTGCCCACGTCGCCGAAACGAACAGTAACACGAATAATCGAAATTGTAACTAGAATCAAAAACTTCCATCGCACTTGCTAAACGTTGTTGTGATTATTGCCATCAAATCAATTCGATTACAAAAATTTTAATATTCCAACTCAAGAAACCAATTATCATTAAAGATCTATTCTGGAAATGATTCACATAAAACGTGACTCCAAGTCTGTAAATCATAGAGCAGACCTTCAATCATTAAGTCAAATTTATACTAATTTAATTAATTAAGACCCTTGCAAATTCCTACATGCGTCTTTATAATGTTAAAAGTATATTTTAAGTAGAATACTGAAATAGCAATATTTCTATTTTCTATTACCTCATAAATCTTCAACATCTGGTCCGAAAGTGGATACTTGAGGTTATATTTTTTGGTTCCAGTCTTGTTCAAATATTGCTTGAAATGACTTCGAATATTTTGAGAAAATTGCTATGCAGTGGATTTTTGATACTTAAAACGTTAATGTGTTACTATTTCGATTAATCGTGTTTCTGTTCGTTACGGTGACATGGGTAATTTCAATTGAAATTAATGCGATAAGGACGCTTTCTGCTTGATACAATTGGTCTTACGAAATCCCGTTTTAGACATTGATACGTCTTCTGATGAAGGTCGTGAAACGACAATAATAAGCATATATAGCGTGACCTATTTCCCGAGAATTTTTATATAATTATTTTCAAGTTCAATCTCGTCTGAGAGTAATCGTAATAGTTCAGTGGCAAAAAAGAGTTGTTAAAAGTTGAAATTGAAGAAGCGAAGTTCGTGAAGGAACATACTGCCTTAACGGAAAATGCGAAAATATTCGGCGCTACAGAAGAAGAGAATAACAGTCATAGAAGTTAATTTATAAATCAATTAATAAAAAACAAAACTAATAGCTCTTCTAAATTTGGTAGGGGAGACCGGGACAAATTTCAACATTTATCATTTAAATTTTTTCTTCAACCTTAAGGGACATATATACGAAGCCTATAAACATAAAACACAGAAGATTAGAAATGATCCATAAAAACCAAAACAATCTTTTCCGCCCAGATCCATAGAGCCCACATTTTACACATTCAGACTCCACTCATTCTTCACATTCATTTATACTTTTTGGCACTCGCCAGTTTGTTTCATCATCTTCGTCGGATGAACTGTCTTGCATCATCTTTTCCTTGCAAGTTATCTCCTTGTTGTGAATAAGGCTTCTTTTAACAATATTGTCGATCAAAATTGCAGTTTTCTTTCCTTGGCGGAGCTTTGAGGAGTGGCTTCAGGGGTAAATTGCTTGAAAGTGTCCCCTAGAGGAACAGGTTCGTTGAAACTGGCACCTGGGGGATTAATAATAGCAATCGCCTGTTGATTATTGGACGATTCTATAACATCTTCCTGTTGTTAAATTCCAGATTTTCTGGAACTATAGGTCCTGTCGGGCTTCCTGAAGGGAGTTCACACTTTCAATCCTCAAACAACTGAACAGCTTCGAGTAAGCATAACTTAAGAGATTGGAGATTTGAACGGAATGTCTACCCAAATTTTGGGAAGAGCATGTCATATAAGCAGGAGATGGGATCACTCGCCGGATATCATTGTCCCTTATCAACCAAAACATTTGTACTTCAAAATAAAATATTAAAACTATAATATTCTCAATGTTTTGTATTTTATGATTGAATTAAATTAATTAAATTCAAATTCAAATTTGAACATCAGTCTGAACTTTGGGTTATAGATTTGCTGTTAAAAATTTACCAACTTTAAATTCATTACCATAATTCAAATGGTAATGACGGTGAAAACTAAAGGATAATTGAAATTTACATTCAAAAGCACTGTTTCATCTCAAAATCACAGGAATGGAAAGGAACCAAACTATGTGACTTCCTAAATAGAATTATACATTTCTCATAAAATCCATTCTGTGTCAGGAAGTAAAATGAATGACCCGCAATGCAGCCATCTAGCATATCGACTAAATAACTAAAGTAGTTTCATTAAAATCCATTCTCCCATTGATATTTTCATTCGAATCTTAACCGTAAGCGCCATGTACATTGAAACACTGTTACATTCTATATTGTCCTGCTGGTACTTGTAACTTCATAGTTCTTATGAAACGAATCATCAACATTATCATAAACAAATCATATAAAATACAGATTTACACTTTAATCACAAAATAATAAGAATTATTTCACCATAAAATGGCATCCTCAGAATACTACTTGAAAATTAAAACTGATATTCAAAATTTTAAAATGAACGGTTCTTCAGTCACCCAACTTTTTCCCCTTGGATCCATACTGTTTCTATTACCGTTTCCGATATCCCCATAATGGACGTCCTTAACCAGAACATACTGTATATTTATAATTTATCAATGATCTTTACATTTTTCAACGTATTTTCTGGAAAGTCATCCTAATTATCATCATCAGTTCAGGATAGGGGGCTTAGCCCCCAAATACACTTCGGCCACTTAGTTGGGCCCATTGTGCACCTCGTGGTCAGAACCTTATTCTATTATAACAAGTTTGTGACCCGCCAGAAACCCAGAATATTGGCTTCCATAAGTTCTTCTGAGAGCAGTTTTGTATTTCCAACATATAGGATCATCTGCGATGCTCATAGTATTCCAATCATCTCTCTGATGTCCCTTCTGTTCAGAGATAGGAGTTTCTTTGATAGCCTAGACTTCTTAGATAAAGAGCTTGGCCTGCCTCATACGTGGTGATTCTCGCCATAAGACAAACTCTTTGTGCAGCTGACCCAGAAGGGCGAGACTCCTCACGCAATTCTATGAAGCGAACATTGGTTCCGGTCCGACAGGGCTACCAGAGGACCCCCCTTGGCCAGGAGGTCGACCATTTCATTTCCTTCAACTCCACTGTGTCAAGGGACCCAGATGAGTTGAACTTTATTTCTCCTGCTAGTTCAGCCTGTGTATCCTTGCATTCTTTGACAAGCCTTGATGTGACAGGTAAGAGCTTCAACGGTCCTCCTCGAAGCCGACCTCATACCACTCATTATACCTACGCATGCAAGCCGCTGAAGTCAATATAGGGGCGCTGGGATGTACCAGTCTTTATCCCCGTTCACCACACAACCGCAGGCTATGGTAGGTGACCATAGGCCTGATCGCAGAGGTATAGATCCAATAAAGGATCTTTGGCTATATTCCCCATGTGTTGCTGGCAGCTCTCCTGCATGCCCAAAAGGACACAGAGGCCTTCCAGTCATCACATACATTTCTATGTCCATTTGACCACTAGTAACATACCTATGTCATAACATTGAGGAATGGTATAATTAGTGTCAGAATCATTTGGTTGGAGCAACATTACACTCAACAATTATTTAAAATGTGCTAACTGCAACTTCATATTCTTTTTAAGCATTTTAAGATCCATGGTGGTGTAATCGGAAAATCTTGTAGGCTAATTATTTAACTGTTATTATTGTAGGACCAAGATACATTTTATTCTAGTGGTACAGATTCAACGTATCATGAAAATTCGCGGGTACTAATGAATTTGGTAAGACTTCAAAAAGTATGTAATAAATTATAATATAATAAGATTCTTGACCCAGTATGAATTATATAAAAAATTCTCGGAAATTAGGTCACATTAACACTCTGTTATAAATGTTCGTCTTTACGTACGTTTCGGTCTCACGACCATCATCAGAAGACTTATTTTGTTAAAAAGGGGTTAACTAAAACTAATTAGCACAAGCGTCCAATATCTATGGGCTTCCTAAATTACATAAAAATGATATACCCCTAAGACCCATTGTAAGTAATATTGGAGCGCCTACTTACAATTTATCAAAATTTCTATCAAAATCTATCAATAATATAATAGGAAAAAATGAATTTTATGTGAAAGACTCATGGCATTTTAATGAATTTATAAAAAATCAATCCGTACTAGTAAACCATCAACTAATTTCCTTGGATGTTGTTTCTTTATTTACAAATATACCTGTCGTTTTGGCATTAAATTGCATCAAAAAACGTTGGCCAGAGATTAAAAACCACACACCTCTTGATCAATCGGATTTTATTAATGCGGTAAAGTTTTGTTTAGAATGCACTTATTTTCAGTACGGTGAGCAATATTTTGGACAAATTTTCGGCACAGCAATGGGATCTCCTATTTCAGCTACCATTGCTAACCTCGTTATCGAATGCCTAGAGGAATCTGTTATAAATTCATTAGATTTTCAGCCTGTATTCTTTAAACGGTATGTAGATGATTGCCTTATGTGTGTTCCCAACGATAAAATTCAATACGTGATTAATAAATTTAACAATTTCCATTGTAAACTTCAATTCACTTGTGAAATAGAAATAAACAATAACATTAATTTTCTAGATATGACCATTAGGCATGATGCAGATGGAAAAATAAAAACTTCTTGGTTTACTAAAGAAGTCTGGTCTCAACGTTATCTTCATTTCAATTCCGTTGCACCAGCTTGTTATAAAAAAAGTGTCATAAACAGCCTCACAGACCGCGCGGTAAAATTATCCCACGCAGAGGACCGTCCCAAAAATTTAAAAATTGTTCGTAATGCATTGGAAATGAATGGCTACCCTAAAACTTTCTACAATCCTATCATTAAAGAGAGAATAAACAAAATCTATAATGGTTCTTCTTATAAAAATAACATAACAGGTAATACAGACAATTATATAACTTTACCATACATTCCGGAGACCTCAGAAAAAATTAAGAAATGTTTGAAAAAGTACGATATAAATGTTGCGCATAAACCTACTAACTGTGTTGGGAAATATTTCTCAAATCTAAAACCTGTAATACCTAAAGATAAACAAACCCACACAGTATATAAATTGAATTGTTTAGATTGTGATGGAACTTATACTGGAATCTCTAAGCAATATTTACAAAAAAGAATGTACGGCCATAAGTATAGCACAAGAAATAATAACTTAGAAAATTCCACCGCCCTTGCTAAGCACTGTTTTGATTATAACCATCAATTTGATTACAAAAATGTTAATATTTTAACTAAAGAAACCAATTATTATAAAAGATCTATCCTGGAGATGATTCACATAAAAAGGGATTCAAATTCTGTAAATCGTAGGAATGATATTCAAGGATTGAGTCAGATTTATACTAACTTGATTAATTAAAACTCTTGCAAATTCCTACATACGTCTTTATAATGTTAAAAGTATATTTTAGGAAGAACGCTTAAAGTAAACTAAATTCCAATGCAGGTCTAAAACCTTTTCAAGTACGTCATAAATCTACATCTGGGTCGTGTTATTACAAACAAATAGCTTCGAACTCCAGTTGCTTTGAGACCATAGCAATATGCGTTTGTACATTATGAGAATATTACTTAACAGTGGTTTCTTGTTACAAACAAAAAATCTATACTTCAATATTAACGATACAATTTTCGATTATTCGTGGTTCTGTTCGTTTCGACGGCGTGAGCTTTTTGATTGAAGATTGTGCGATTGGACGCTTGTGCTAATTAGTTTTAGTTAACCCCTTTTTAACAAAATAAGTCTTCTGATGATGGTCGTGAGACCGAAACGTACGTAAAGACGAACATTTATAACAGAGTGTTAATGTGACCTAATTCCCGAGAATTTTTTATATAATGTAATAAATTATAGATACTTGGAAATTTCAAAAGAAAGCAGTAAAGAATCAATTAATTAATATTCGACAAATTTTAATCGCAGGTATAAATCGACTGTGCTCATCTTGATATGTCTTTACAGGTGGTTAGTACCTGAGTAAGAGGATTGTATTAATTCAGTAGCGAATAACTTCTCCGAATGTTCAGCGCCTTGCTACTGCAATCTTGTTCTAGCATCTTACAAGAGAATCTGTATTATATTTCACCCTCGTACACAAAACAAACAAAACTTCTTTTTCACGTGTAGTTTGACCCCGGATATCAGATTTCATAAAACAACGAAACTGTAGCGAATTGTTAATTCGATATTACCAAGACATGAAACATTTGAATATAGTTAAACAGTGATAACAGTTTTTCGTAAAAATTAACATGTTCAGTAAAATAGAATAACAGAATATTTAAAAAGCATTCTTGACGATTCACAACTAGTTCATTAAACTACAATTTGTGTGAATAATTCGAAGTGAAAAATAACGTCTCCCTCCCCACGATTGTCTAAACTTATTATTCATTGAAGATGTGAAATAATATTGTAAATGTTCATTCTATTCGAGGAAATTTCATTATTCTTCATTCATATCACTGTTGATGTTGATCACTTCGAATATAATAATCTATTCATAGAATGACCTCCACATGAAATGTAATAAATCAGGAGACTCAATCTCATTACACATGTAGCTTAAGGGATTCCGTATTTGCACAGAAACATACACTTCCCTACCTCTAAAGTAGGTTTCAAAAATTATTTTTTGCGCCAACTATTCTTCTATTGAAACAATAATATAACCTTGTTTTATACTGCCACCTGTAGTCACATGAACCATAACCGTCTTGACAAGAGGCCAATACGTTGTCTTGATGACGCCCATAACATATCTTCAACTCGGGCCTATCGTTTGTAAATTCGACATATTTTATTCAGTGTGAGTGTAGTGGAGAATTCGTAAGTCAGTCGGTGAATCTATACTGTAAGTATTTATACAGTATCGGAAATAATTCTTCTGGGGTATAGACATAAATCTACACATGCAACAAGGAACGCAATGATATGGTAATACCACATAAATGAGAGAGACGCACTGCTATGCGCCCCTCCTCTTACCCCACCCCAGGCGTTAACTGCGACTCGCACATTCACCCCACTCCACTGGTGCTGGTATGATACTGACGTCCTACGTTCTGAGCTGACCGACCTGAAATTGTAATGCTCTCTCTTCATTAGCAAGCTATTCTTTACGCTCTCATGAAGCCACCATACCCAAGATAAATAATTTCCGAACCTGTATACAGATAATACAGTAACAGAATAAAAACCTAATGTTTTATTTGAGCTGCAAACAATCAACAAAAGTATAGTTTAAGAGATCGAGTGAAGTGATAACTAACAATAAAATAGCGTATTGTTTTTAGGTACCTAGTGTGTTACACAACCATTTTGATTTCCTCAGATAGTGTTTTGAGTTATGAATAGTAGTTCAACAGCAGCAATTATTGAATTCATTAATAAAACTATTGATAGCTTTGATCAAGGTCCATATTTGCTATCACTATTGATAGATCTAACAAAGGCCTTCGATTGTGCTGTCCATTCTATACTTTAGGAAAACTTGAGAAATATAAATTTGATATTGTTAGTGGCAATATTGAATCTTTTTTCAACAGATCGTCATCTAGAAGTGTGTATGGATGGCACATGGTCTGAAAAGAAACTACTAACCACAAGGATCCATATTGGGACTTCCATTATTTTTGATTTTTAATAACACTATTTTCTGTTGATGCAACATCGTCAAATTCTGGAAAGCATCTGGATCATGTGGAAGAACAGAGTACAAATAAGCATGAATAGAGCCGTGTAATGGTTTTCAAGAGATAGTCTCTGTGTGTAAAGACAACAAATGGTTTTGATAACCTTGGAATACTTGGAATGTTCATGCAGATAAAATTAATGACAAAATTGAGTAGAGATTTTTTCGTTTTGAGAAACTTACCTCAGTCGCTATCTCCTTGTGTGATAAAGGATATTTTTCGTTGTTTTAAAGCCAATTACGCTACGCTATTTTAGTTTTTAAAAATTGTTCTAAAAAAAAGGGTTTTCACATTACAGAGGCGAGCGAAGATTGATAGCTGAGTGGTCTTTTATTAGTATTTTCACAGAATAAAGTTGATTATTTTGTACTTATTATTATTATAGTATATCCACAGTTGTGAACTCTTTTAGTTATATTACTAATGATGACGAATAAACATTACATTGAAATTGTTATTAATATAAGTAAATGGACAGGAAATCTATGATAAATTCAATATAGGTACCCATATTGTCTCTTTACAATATAGCGTTATAGAATTTCCTATAATTACGGACAATTTGAATACAAAGCATATAATAGATATTTCCTGCCGCTACGGCTTGTGGATACATATAAACAATTATAATTTACAATTTCTTATGAAAAATAACACAAACTGTCGCCATTTCAGAGATGTTTTATAATTTTTATATTATTACACAATTAATTCGAATGTATGTATGTAAAACAAACGAAACAAGATGTGGTTGGACAAGCTTAGAAGATAAATGCCCTCTTCCTCGAATATAACGAAACAAGTGGATCCAAGATATAACTTCCCAATTGAGCTAAAGCACCGGCTACAAAGAGCATGTACGGAAAGCTCGAGACAATCTATCAAAAACTAAAATAAAAGGAGCAGAATCTGGTAACTTAAATAGACACTGAAATTTTGTGATAGATGATAAGGTGCTAGTTGGGAAATTATCCTAGGAATAAGTTAGAAAAACCATATCAAAGATCTGATCCAATAATCAACGAATTTAACTATAAAAGTAGAAACTAAGTTGATAGAAATGCATAAGGATAGAGATTAAAGTTATATCATGAATGAATTGACGAGTTCATCACATCAATACAATATATTAAAATTATGTCATATCCAATAATAATAAAGGTATATCATGAAAAATATTGATGTTAGTCCTCACTATAATGCAATATGTAATTCACTAGAGGAAGAAATTTGTTTTAAACCTCCCGTGGCAAAAAATGTTTCATTTGTCAAGGGTGGTATAATGTATGGACAACACCCTACTTTTGAATTTACCAAAAAACTAGGAATTCAAAGTAACCGATGTTCGCTTTGCAATTCAATTACACATAATCATAAACATGCAATTGATATCACGTATTGAACTAGAAAAATTATGTAAGTTGTTTCAAGGTAACCAGGTTAGCAATAATAGCTGAAATAGGAGATCCCATCACTAAAGAAAGAATAAAGAAAATCTGTAATGGTACGTCATATATAAACAATATAAACGGTAACACAGAAATTTTATAACATTACCATAAATGTTGCGCATAAGCTTACTAACTGTGTTGGTAAATATTTTTCAAATGTACAACCTTTAATACGTCAAGATAGAAAAAAAGATGTATGATCATCAGTATAGTACAAGAAAACTGAACTTTAAAATTTCCACCGCCCTTGATAAACATTGTTTTGATTATAACCGTCAATACGATTACAAAAATATTAATATTTCAACTAAAGAAACCAGTTATTATAAAAGATCTCTCCTGGAGATGATTCACACAAAACGTGACATGGAGCAGAGGTTCAATCATTAAGTCAAATTTATAATAATTTAACTAAGACCCTTGCAAATTTTTATATGCATCTTTGTAATGTTAAAAGTATATTATAGGTAGAATGCTCAAATATCAACATTTCTATTAAGGTCTGACAACCTTTCTCTGTTACTTCATAAATCTTTAACATCTGGTTCGAGAGGGAAAACTTGAGCGTTATATTTTGGTTTCAGTCTTACTCAAACATTGCTTGAGATGAATATTACAAGTAGATTGCTATGCAGTGGATACTTGATACATATTCATATATTTAAAACATTAACGTGTTACAATTTCGATTACTCGTGTTTCTGTTCATATCGCGACGTCGGCATTTTCAATTTAAATTAATGCGATAAAGACGCTTTGTACTTGATACAATTAGTCTTAAGAAATCCCGTTTTAGACATCGATACGTCTTTTGATGATGGTCGTTAGACCGAAACGTACGTAAAGACGAAAATAATAAGAATATGTGTTAGTGTGACCTATTTTCCGAGAATTTATATATAATTCATACCTGAGTCAATGATGGTATTCCACCGAACCATTATGACAACAGTGTTTTTTTGGTTATAAATATATATCACATGCATATATTCAATCGGCAGTATTGTCCTGAATTCTCATTTTATGATCTAAGTAACGTCATCGATTTGACGTCACAGTTTATTATATGTGCTCAAACTATACACTATTGACCTATGCTCTCTGGTATCATGGAATAAGTGTATGTAGTGTTAATAATTTTGATAGTTCATGTAATAGCAGGTGACAAATGTTAAACAAAGTTATACTATATTGCGGAAAATATCGATATCCTGATGGGCACTGATGCAAATACTGGTATGGATCGCCACGTAAAAGTATGTGATAACCAGAACTGGCTAAGGATCGCCATGTAAAGTCTCTACTAATGCGAAATATCACTCTATCTAGGAAAATTCCTGAAGATGCTATGTGACTATTTTTGGTTTTTTCGTTCATATCAACAACTTATTTGTGGGCACACTTAATTGCAATTTTGGGACGTTATTGTGTTTCTATTAAATACACTTAATTGTACTATACTGATCAACTAGTCCGTCAGTGAAAATTCTTTCAATGATCAATTTCAAAATAATCGTGGCTTATTCGGAATCATTCTATAGGTATGGTTCGGTTTTTGAACTAGAAGTGAAAATGACAATCATTAAGTTTAATGAACGAATTTGGAATCACCCGTTTCACATTTTAAGTAGGAAAATAATATAATTATCGAATCAATATTAGAGGTATTAGAGCGTTAATAATAAACCTATTAAATTGTGATGTTTTGTTATTTCGTATTCTAATTAGTATTGTTGATACTCTGATACCTGCCAGAGCAGAAAAAATGGATAAATAATAAATTCTTGTAGATATGAAGCATTTATTATTCGCAACAGCCTTGAGCAAATTAGAACACAATCCGTTTGGACGTTAAAAACCGAACGAAACCCTACTTCTGTTCGGATACTAAAACTTATTTCTAACATTATGAGGATCCTTCTGGCTAATAAACGGCCCTAACATCAACGAGCAGTCGGAGATATATGGACATTGAAATAGAGAATATACAACCTCGAGGAAGCCGGGCGTGATGGGAGAGAACAGCTGGACTTGTTCCAGGTGAAATAATGAAATCAACGAGCCGAAACAATACATTCACCCACTACATTAATTTTCCCCTAACTCTGCTATATTACAGTTTTTGCCGATTAGCTCTATTAAATCTTTAGACTAATACGAGTACGTTAGTCTAAGGGAAAACCTGATGTTGTCAAAATGCACATCACACGGCATCTTGACAAATTAATGTGTCATTACTGATTACCTCGCATTTGAAATTGATATCCTTATAATAGAAGCTTTCACAAGAACAAGTTGCATCCGAAACACAAATCAATTCTTATTGAATGCTTTATTCAGTTCTCAAATATAATAAACCTCATTTTAATTCTAATTTATCACTGGAATATGTAACCATTTCCGGAAAAAAATATTTATTTATTACTACACTTAGCTGGTATTTCAGTTTCCAGAACTTATTGTTGTTGTGTTGTGAGAGGAATTTGGAGAAGATGAAAAAAACTTGTATTAATATTCTTCTCGAATTAAATAACGAAAGAATTCACAAAATTATTTATGAATCCATCCAGGAGAATGTGACTTATAGTGAATGAAAAAAAATAATAAGAATGGGGAATGAAGAAGTGGATGAGGTCTTGGAGACTGCAAACCTTTAAGGAAGTAACAAAACTTGTATAGGTACATTAATTACGAGCAAAATGAAGAAGAAAAGATCGATTGGGAAAAAATGCGCTAAAACAACAGTACAGGTCAAAACAAATATTAAGCATAAGTCCCAGTTATATGTTATAAAAAGTTGTGTCTCAATACAGAAAATGCAAAAGAAAAAGCTCGGAAACAAAAATAATTAAGAAGAAGTACTCCCTACTTTTAATTGGTTGCGAAGAACCAGATAATTCAAACTTGCATAGACAAAATCAAGAACAACATATTCATATTTCAAATAATACAAGGATTTTCTGAATACTCCGTCTTGAAGATTAAAATAATGCTTCCTATGTCAACCAGAAAGCATGATCACTATGTATGTTGCATTGAAAGGTTTCTTGAACTGATTGAGATCGGTTCCCTCTACCTACTATTTTAGTTCATTCCCCAATGAAACGTACTGTAAAATAACAATCTTCAAACTATGACGTCATATACGATCGACATTCAAATACTCTATGTTATTCCTTATATTTGAAAAGAAATATTCCTGCAGCTATGTCGAGAAAGTTGATATAAAAACACATCCCAAATGTATCTGAGATTTTGAAAAAAAAATGCGTCATCACAAGTCTAGCCCTTTTTTTGGGAATGCTTCAACTAATAGAAATATATTCGCTTTTTTATTGTATAATTTTTACACTTCAAAGTTCATTCATTATTTTTTTGTTGTTGAAGCATTTACAAAAAAAGTTAATTCTTAGCTCACATCTATCTCTCTCTTCTTAACACAACAGCCGTCTAGATCCCAATATCGACTAACACTAGCAGCCTTGAGGTATCCCATAAAATAAAATTTGCATAAATTGTCTAATTTACCCATCGTAATTCATTTTATCAAATGTAGGTACTATCCATTTTATCAATATTACGAAAAGTTATAAAAGTCAGAAATGTCATGTTTCCGAAAATACATTTTCATAACACAAATCAAATTAAATTTCCTATGCAGTTTTAATAAAAAGATACATGCGAAAAACCTTTTCTTCTTCTCGTGAGCATCTCTAGTGAGCAATAATGTTGTTGATTGAATATAAATCAACAACAACCTAATAGCTGTAGAGACACGAAATACATTGTACAGCAATTAGTTGAGGTTGAAAACATTCTGTTATAAAAAAATAATCAGTGTAGATTATGTTCGAAAAGTAACGGAAATTTTGTAATTTCACAGGTTGTATTAGTTCGGTATGCGTGATTTTTTCGTTGTTGGTAATCATGTCTGAACATGTTACATTGTTAGCCGATCCGGATCTTTAGTCTGCTTTCAAAGAGATTACATGTGTTTTGGTACCATCGGTGATTATTATTTTTTATTGGATCAGAGGATTTGCATTAGATTTTGCTATACGAATGGAATAAAGTGCAGCAAAGTTTTAGTAATGTTGAATATTTCATTTGGTAAGTCTGCTATGAGTAAAACTATGGTTTTACAGTGGCGTAAGCGTTTTCAGGATAGTCGTGAAGACGTTGATAAGATAACGAGCGCCCTGGACGACCCAGCACATCAACAACCGATAAAAACGTTGAAAAAGTGAACGAAATGAATACCGAATCACAATCAGAGAAGTAGCTGAAGATGTTGGCATAACAATTGGTTCATGCCCGATTTATGGGAAAAAATCCAACGGTTGCACCACGATAATGCTCCTACTCACACATCATTGCTTGTTCGAGAATTTTCAGCTAAAAACAACACTATAATGATGCCTCAGCGTCCATATTCGCCAGACATGGCTCAAGTGACTTTTCTGTTCCCAAAAATAAAGAAAACCTTCAAAAGACGTTGTTTCGCAAGCATAGGAAAGATCGGAAAACGTAAATTCAGTCCCATTTCCATGTTTCTACGGAAATTTAGGCTCACTGTTAAAATCATACTACTTAAATTGAGTCCCGGGTTTCAATATGATTCTCAGAATATTCTTAGAAAAGAGAGTGTTAAGATTAGCGTGATTACAATATTTTTATTCCATATCAACAAAGTTAGGGTAGATTAGATTAGGTTGGATTAGATTGAGGTAGGTTGCATTCTCTATCAACAAAGTTAGATAGTAGGTTAGGTTAGATTAGATTGGATTGGGTTAGGTTAGGTTAGGTTAGATTAGGTTAGGTCAGAAACAAAGGGGCTACAATAAACAATCATTATTAGTTATTATGAGAGTGTTAACCTTACCTAACCTAACCTAAGCTAACCTAACCTAACCTACTGACCTAACTTTGTTGATGTATAATGCAAATATCGTATTCGCGCTAATACGATACTTGCATTATATATCAACAAAGTTAGGTCAGTAGGTTAGGTTAGGTTAGGTTAGAAACAAAGGGGGTACAATAAACAATAATTATTGGTTATTATGAGAATGTTAAAATTAGCACGATTACAATATATGAATTCTATATCAACAAAGTTAGGTTAGTAGCTTAGGTTAGGTTAGATTACAGACAAAGAGAGAACAATAAATATTATTGGTTATTATGAGAGTGTGAAGGTTAGCGCGATTACAATATCTATATCAACAACGTTAGGTTAGTAGGTTAGGTTAGGTTAGGTGAGGTTAGGTTGGGCTATAAATAAAGAGAGAGCAATAAACAATCATCATTGTTACGATTAGCGCGATTAAAATATTTGCATTCTGTATCAACAAAGTTAGGTTAGTAGTTTAGGTTGTTGTAGACGAATAAATCAAATTCTTCATTTTTTTAGCACACATTACGCTATACAGTTATAACAATAATGTTTGATGAGTGCATCCTCTAATATTCCCACGTTAACAATGTATAGAAATATGATATTTCTCATTAAGTTCACAATCTTAAGTAACTGTGTTTTCGAATGTCACATGAATACAAGCCGGGCAATAATTTGAGTAAAAAATAATATTATATTATTACTTCAACCAAAGAAAACAACACACAAGATGAGTTAAAACTCGTTACGGCTAACGGTGGATTTATTTTAACCATTCCTGATACAAAAACAAATTCCGATGTCCGAGCTTCTATATAATTATGGCTTTCCATAATCTTCTTTGCTATCTTAGAACATTTAGAACTTTTTTTGTGTGAGGTATTACATTGCTTCACTGCAGTATCAAATAATCGGACATATGACTCTGTAATTAAGTCCGTCGTTGCTGAGGAGATAGCCCTCATCGCGAGGAATAATCAAAGTAGCTCTGATGTCTGTTTTCACCAAGCTTCCCAGAATTAATTCGAAACATTTCACTTCGAGATTAGAGTATTGTTCATATTATACCGCTGACTTTTAAACTGCAATAAAACGCTAATTATCCCTCTGGCCATAAAAGCCACCAAATTTACCATCTTTACGGGCAGAGCCGGACTATATAGAAATTTTATTTACCTGCAACCTCAATTATACCATTTTAACTAGGTAGAAATGGATCGTTCGGAAGTATTATAAACCTAATAATATAAATTGAAATTTCTATTTTTAGTTCTTATTGGGTTTCTGGCTAGTGATTTTAAGCATTTTATTGTGTCACTTTCAGAAGAAAGCATTTATATTCCGATGATAAACAAATAATTAGAAATGTATATGAATCGTTGCTGGAAGAGATTTTAATTCAGGTGATGCTTTGGTCGAAACGGATGCTTTAATTATTACTTTACCTTCAATTCATCAAAATTTTTATGAAAATCTTCCAACGACATAGTGTGAAAAAATCAATTTTATATGAAGGACTCTTGACATTTAATGAGTTTATAAAAAATGTGTCCGTACCCTTAGATCATCTATTAATTTCCTTGGACGTTGTTTTTATTTACAAATATAACAGTCGGTTTAGCATCAAAAAACGTTGGGCAGAGATTAAAACCACACACCTCTAGATCAATCTGAATTTATAATTGTAGAGTTTCAGAATACACTTATTTTCAATAAGTATAAGATTATTCTTCTTTTGAAGATTGGTTTGAACTTCGCCTTTTTCAAAATATACCCAAAAATAGCGTGATAGTAATTGACAATGCTAGTTATCATAGTCAAGTAGAAATGTTGCCTAGTTTTTTTTTACCGAAACCACCTCAAGTGTGACAATCTTTTTTTGAAACACTCTATATATTGATTTGTTTCACTTTCAATGGTATCGTGAGCGACTGGCGCATTGGCCTTGTCAGTCACTGAAAACTTGTAAACGGAACTCAATTAGAATCAGTTTTTCTATAATAATTACTCAAGGATAAATATAACACCAACACTGAAAAAATTGATTTTTTCCCGTCAGCTGGTATAATATTACAACACCAATAAATAAACGGAATTGCTGAAAAGGAAACCACATCCAATCTTATTCTCAAGTCCAGTATATTATTAAGCTCGAGTAAGCCCCAGCACGTGGTAGGAAATTGATTTCTGTAAGATTGAAAGGGTTCAGTGTAAAGCCTGTATAAATCTGAATGCTTATAAATGACTTAATAGATACGGGTCTTGGATTAATTAAAGCTCGTGTTATTTTATATGACTAAGGTAGTAATAAATATCACACGTAAATCAATAATTGTCGATAATAAGCGTTAAATTAATTTCAATTCGAAATAACAATTTATCGGAATCGTGACTTGATGAAATGATCTTATGAACGTAAGAAATGACATTTATTGGTTACTGAATAAGCATTTCGTTTTGTTATTCACTCTACTCACTTATATTTAAATTAACTATGTTATTAATCATCAGTACATAACACAAAATTAGTTGTAAATAAGAAAAGAAGAATGATTTTTTATTGTGCCCCCTGTGCCTGTAACCTAACCTAATCTAACCTACTAACTCAACTTTGTTGATATATAATGAAAATATGTAATCGCGCTAATCTTAACACTCATAATAACCAATAATGATTGTTCATTATACCCCCTTTGTTTCTAACCTAACATAAGCTTTTTCTGTGGAGAGCTTTATACACACCAGCAGCTTTGATCTATCACTATTGGTAGTGTGCAGGACTCGCTCTGAGTTACAGCATACCTGCTAAAACCTCTCCGTTCTTCATCCATATCCCGGGACCTCTAATCGCATTACTTCAGGATATGGACTGCGTCTTTCTCATGGTTTCTTCTTGGGTTTCGCAAGTTGTTTCTGACTTTTCATTATCCTAGGACAAGTGGCTTGTCTGTCATTAGAGGAACTTAGCCCAGAAGTTTCTTTAATACGTCTTCATCATAGTATGTTTGTCTATTCGTATTCGTGTTCTTCCTCTTCTTCGATCTTTATGATCCGTCTTATGAAGTTTGCGTACTTGATCCATGTCTCTTTATCCATGATCATGTAGTTCACTATGGTTTTTAAATCATTCTGAATGTCGTTTATTTCGCTTCGCTCTGCTGTCCATCTAGGACATTCAATAATGGTATGATGTGGAGTGAACCTAACCAAACCTAACCGAACGTAACCTAACCTAACCTTTTTTTTTTTTTCTGATGAGAGGAAATGCTTGATGCACACCGCCAGCTTTGGATCTATCACTATTCGGTAGTGCAGGACTCACTCACGAGTGAGCATACCTGCTAAAACCTCTCAATTCTTCATCCATATCCCGGGACCGCTCCTCGCATTGCTTCAGGATATGGACTGCGTCTATTTGATGTTCATTTGATCTTTACTTTGCCTGTTGTTTCTGACCTTACCCATCTTTGGCTAGAACTACGCCCGAAAGTTTCGTTCATATCTTGTCTTTCACTCATGCTCTTCTTCTTCCTTGGTACTAATGATCTGCCTGATGAATTTCTCATAGGTTTCCCACTTTCCTTTGTCTTCAAGCATGTTGTTCAATATATCATTGATGTTGCTTATGTTAATTTGAAAATCTTTTATATTTCTCCGTTCGGTCTCCCATCTGTGGCATTCAATGAATGTGTGGTGAGGGGAATCTACCTCCCCACAATAGATGCAGTTATCGTTGTCAATCAATTTGAAGCGGCATAGGTTTCCTAAAACACCCATGTCCCGTCAGCATTTGTGTGATATAGTAGTTGATATTACCGTGTTTTCTACTCGTCCATCTTTCTACATCGGGGATCAAATTTCTTGTATGTTGAGCTTTCAAGGTGTTATCCCATCTTTCTTGCCATCTACGCATAAGGTTGCTTCTTGCTTCCGTTTTTGAAATACCTTCATGTGTCTCTTTACGTTCCAGAGCTATTAGATGTAAAGGGGGTGAGTCTGCTATTACTTCGGCTGCTTCGCTGGAAGTAGTGCGATATGCACTACATGTCCTTAGATTTAATCTTCTGCCCAGAGAATTCAAATTATTTCGTATATAATTGAACCTTGTAGCCTGAAACCAGATTGGTGCTGCGTATAGGGCCGTAGATATAGCCACTGAGTTAATCAGTTTTCTCTTACTGCTGGTTGGTCCCCCAACATTTGGCATAAGATTGTTTAGAGCAGCGACCACCTTAGAGGTTTTATCCACTGCATACTTCATATGGAATTTGTATGAGTTTTTGGAGTCTAGCCAAACTCCCAAGTATTTTATGGAACTTTGAGGAAGAATATTTTCCTCTTTGACTTTGAAGTTTATTGGTGGGAGAACCCTTCTGGTTGATATTACCACCGCCTCGGTCTTGCTTGCCGCTAAAGACAAGCCTTTGTCTTCTAGCCAGAAATTGATGTTTCTGATAGCTCCATCTACTTTTTCCATCAGTTCTTCGTGGTTTCTTGCGATCGCCACTACGGCTAGATCGTCCGCGAATGCCGCCGTCTTTACCCCATCAGGTAGCTCTACCTCTAATACACCATTGTATTGGATATTCCACAATGTCGGTCCAAGAATTAACCTAACCTAACCTAACCTAACCTAACCTAATACAACCTAACCTAACCTACCCTAACCTAACATAACCTCATAACCTAGCTTTGTTGATACAGAATGCAAATATTGTAATCGAGCTAATCTTAACACTCATAATAACCAATAATGATTTTTCATTATACCCCCTTTATTTCTAACCTAACCTGAACTAATCTGACCTAATTTAACATAACCTAACCCTTTTTTTTTTTTTTTTTTTTTCTGTTGAGAGGAAATGCTTGATGATGCACACCGTCAGCTTTTATCTATCGCTTCAGGTAGTGCAGGACTCACTCTAGTTCATTAGAGCATACCTGCTAAAACCTCTCATTTCTTCATCCTTATCCCGGAACCGCTCTTCGCATTACTTCAGGAAAAGGACTGCGTCTTACTTGATGTTTTCTCATTGTTTGTTACCCTATATTTGAATTAGGCGTAAGGAATTTCTTCCTGCTCCTCTTGTTCTTTATTGAAGATTATTGTTTCCATAAGGTCTCCGTATTTAGTCCATGATTGTTCTTCTTCGATCATTTTCTCTACCACTGTTTTTAGGTCAGTTGCTTCTTCTTTGAAATTATCGATTCTTTCTCTTTCGTTTTCCCATCTTGGGCACACTATTGTAGTATGTTCGGGTGAGTCGATGTTGTCGCAATACGGACATCTGTTGTCGTTTGCCAGTTTGAATCTGTGTAGATAATTCTTGAAGCACCCGTGCCCTGTAAGGACTTGGGTTATATAGTAGTTCACTTGACCATGCTTTCTCTTAATCCATTTCTCGATGTTTGGGATGAGATTTTTTGTGAATGTTGCTTTTGCTGTGGTGTCCCATCTTTCCTGCCAGTTATGTAGTAGGTTGATCCTGGCCTGTATTTTTGTCGCACCCTCGTATGTTTCTCTGCGTTCCTGGGCTATTAAATGTAGTGGAGGAGAGTCCGCAAGCACTTCTACCGCTTCGCTAGATGTAGTGCGATATGCACTACAAGTTCTGAGGTTGAGTTTCCTCCCTAGCGAGTTCAATTTATTTCTGTAATAATTAAACCTAAGTACTGATGACCATACCGGTATAGCATATAGTGCCGTAGATATGGCTACTGAGTTAATCAGACTGATTAACTCAACATAAACTAACCTTTTTTTTTTTTTTTTTTTTTTTTCTGTGGAGAGGAAATGCTTGATGCACACCAGAAGCTCATCTTCTATCACTCCTGGTAGTGCAGGACTAACTTATCTATTTAAGCATACCTGCTAAAACCTCTCCTTTTCTATCCATTACCCCGGAACCGCTTTTCGCATAACTTCAGGGTATGGATCGTCTCGTTGTTTGTCTAATCTATGTATTACTGATGATACTGTTTTAGTCTATTTCTTCCTCTTCTTTAGTCTTGATTATCCGTCTTATTATGCTTTCGCATATAATCCATGATTCTTTATCTTGTAACATTCTCTCAACTATCGTTCTTATGTTAATATTGTTATCTTGGAAGTTTTGAATGCCCTGTCTCTCTATGTTCCATCTAGGGCAATCAATAATAGTATGGTGAGGAGTATCTATTTCCCCACAGTAAGTACATTTGTCGTCTTCTATTAATTTGAATCTGTGTAGGTATTTCCGAAAGCATCCGTGACCTGTCAGCACCTGTGTTAAATAATAATTAACTTGACCATGTTTACGGTTCAACCATGTTTCTATGTTAGGTATGATGTTTCTTGTATGTGAAGCTTTCGAGGTATTATTCCATCTCTCTTGCCACCTACTCATTAGGTTTCGTCTTGCCTCGATCTTAGAGGTTCCTTCATATGTTTCTTTGCGTTCTAACGCAATAAGGTGGAGCGGAGGCGAATCGGCCAGTACTTCAACTGCTTCGCTTGATGTAGTGCGATATGCGCTACATGTCCTTATGTTCAGCCTCCTTCCAAGAGAGTTGAGTTTATCTCTCATATTCTTATACCTTGTGACCATATGCCAAATTGGGGCGGCGTAAAGGGCTGTTGATATAGCCACTGAGTTTATCAGTCTTCTCTTACTGCTTGTTGGTCCTCCAACGTTAGGCATAAGATTGTTTAATGCCACCGCAACCTTTGATGTTTTTTCCACTGCATAGTTCAAGTGTGTTTTGTAAGTCAACTTGGTATCAAGCCAAACTCCTAAGTATTTAACAGATTCTTGAGGTGTTATGTTTTCATCTTTAACCTTGAAAGATATCCTTGGTTTTACCCTCTTGGTAGTTATTAGAACCGCCTCTGTTTTACTCGCGGCCAATGTTAAGCCTTTTTCTTCGAGCCAATAACTTATGTTCCTTATTGCTCCGTTGACCTTTTCCACCAATTCTTCGTGGTTTCTGGCAATTGCTACTACCGCAAGATCGTCTGCGAATCCGACTGTTGTTACTCCTTCGGGTAGTTCAACCTCTAGAACTCCGTTATATTGGATGTTCCAAAGTGTGGGACCCAGGATCGAACCTTGTGGCACGCCGCTGTTAATGGAACTTTCCGAGGATATTCCCTCGAATTCGATCCTTATTTTCCTGTTTTGGAGGTAACTCCCTATCAGTCTTTTGATATCTGGATCTATATCTATTTCGTCCAGTTTATCAAGTATTACTTTCCAAGACGCTGAGTTAAAGGCGTTTTGGATGTCGAGTGTTACAATACAGCCTATTTTCCTATGATGCCATGGACCCGTAAACACCGGCGTTAGTTTCTCATTTAATGATCTGATGGCGTCCAGTGTTGACATTCCTTTACGGAATCCAAACTGTCTTTCCGACAATACGTTTTTTACTTCCAAACTCGTTTGTAGTCTGGTCAAGATTAGATGCTCTAGGGTTTTACCTAATACGTTTAGAAGGCATATAGGCCTGTATGATGCCGGGGAGCCATCCGGTTTGTTTGGTTTTTTTAGCAGGATAACCTTAGCCTTTTTCCAGGCCTCTGGAAATTCTCCTGTTTCTAACGCTCGATTCATTACCATCAGTATTTCTTCCGGAAATTCACTGATGGCTATTTTGATAATTTCCGCAGGGATTTGGTCTAATCCTGCGGCGCTTTTATTTCTTAGTCTTCTAGATGCTAGATCGAGTTCTTCTTTTGTAAATAGAACAATTTCGGAAGGATTAGTCTCTCTTCTTTCGAAATCCCCATGTACTGGGAATAGAATCTTTGTGATTTCTTGGGCCATGTCAAAGGTGATATTATGTGGTTGAGGAGAGCCATGTAATCTCCTCGTGGCTATCCTGTATGCATTACCCCATGGGTCATTATCTATGTCAGAGCATAAAGCTTTCCAGCAAGCTCTTTTTGACCTGTTGATCTCGAGTCTTAGGGCTTTTTTGGAAGCTTTATACACGTCTATAGCTGCGTCTTTATTCACTTGTGACGCATTGATTCTGTTTAGCTTAGACACTTGTCTCCTTTTCATAATACATTCCTTTCTCATGTCAGCGATGTTTACAGTCCACCAGTACGCTGGTTTAAACCTGTTATGGCTAATTTTACTGGGCATCGAGGCCTTGCATGCCTTCCGCATGCAGTTTGTTAGGTCCTCGACGTTTTTGACTTGAGATATTGTGTTCTTCAATGAACTGATTGCTTTGTTCTTGTCTAATTTGCTTGTATTCCATCCTATGGTAGAAAATCTACTTAGTTTCATAGGTTTACATATCTCAATCATTATCGCGTTATGATCGCTCAAAGTTTCTATCCCCAGTACTGACCAACTTGTAATGGAGGGGGCCAATTTTACAGAAGCAAAAGTTAAGTCTATTATGGACGATGAATTATGTCTTTCAAAAGTTGGACTTGTTCCTTTGTTTAGTAGTACCAGATTGCACTGTGCCATCCATTCCGATACCAATTCTCCTCTTGCATCGGTTTTTGGGGATCCCCAATCAACCGATTTCGAGTTAAAATCACCTCCTACTAGGATTTCCTTATTTGATACCCTGATGTGTCTAAATAGACGTAACAGTGCAGTCTCAAACTCGTTCAAAGTTGTATTCGGAGAGAAATATACACTGTATATCCTCATGTCCTTTGTTTCTATCCATGAGAACCCTTCTCCTGCTCCTGATTTATATATTACGAGGTCGTTGTTGTTCAATTTAATTGCGGATTTAGAATGGATATCCATATAACAGCCCATATTATTTGATACTTTGCTGTTAGGCTCGCTGATCAATATTATTTCCGCTTTCAGTTCCATTGCGGTTGCTTGTATCAAATAATGGGATTCCTTACAATTATTTACATTAATTTGAAGAACTTTCATCTTTCCTCATGCGCGAGATATTGATTGTCTTCTTGCCTCTGCATTTTCTTTCAAAAGCGTTGTGTCCCTCCGTCTTGCATTTGTAGCAAAACGCGTAATTTGGGCAGAATCTCGCAATATGTCCTTCCTTAGTGCAGTTCCTACACTGCTCTCTCCTATCGGGTCCTTTGCAATTTGTGTCGGTATGACCAGACTCCAAACAATTTCTACACTCTGATCTTTCGATCCTTTCTTCGATTTGGCATCTGGACCATCCTATATATATGTGTTTAAGGTCGATTAATTTTTTTGCCAGATCTTTTTCCAGCACTAATGTTGCATTTTGGCGATCTCCAAATGCCGGCCTGAGTGAGGTTATGTCTGATTCTAGTATGGGAGAGGCTAATTTCAATGTAAGCTCCTCCGCAATTTCTTGTTTTGTAATGGAAATCTCCAGTCTCTTCATATGTAACACTATCCTATTATTGCTGATAGTAGAAGCCTGATGTCCGCCGCATTTCTTGTTAATTGCTTCCCTTAGACTGTCAGCTTTTTCTTTTCCGTTTGCTATTTGCAATAGGATGTTTCCTTCTTTTGTTTTATGCATTGACGATATTTGCACGTCCAACGCCGACGGGTTTATTTCTTTTATCACTTTATTGACGAGGTCTTTATATGAGACTCCATTCGCCTTTATGAGAATTGCCTCTGTATTGAATTGTCTCTTTTTTGCAATTTGTGTTCCCTTCCTATCTGTTATAGGTCGGGTTATGCCTGCTTTTTCTGCATATGATAAGGGTTTTTTCTTCTTCCCGTAGATTTCAATACTTATATCGGTACCTCTAAATAAGTACTCGCTAATTTTTCTTATGATATCGTTCCCGTAATTGTTCATGCTCGGGAGTCCTATATATTTTCTACCCTGTGATAATGCTAGGTCCTTTATTTTATTTAGCGACTCGTATATTATTCCCTCCGTTGGGGTTTCATTTTCTTTCGCGTTATCCGTAAAAGCGTAATGGATATTTTTCGATTGGGACTGCAGCTGTCTGGAGCCGTTCCCTATCTTGGTTTGAGTAGTTACGGTAATAATTTCTCCGGGTAATTCATTCAGCATTTCTATGGCCGTGTCGCCTATGAACGTGTCCATAAATTTTTTGGCTAATCCTTTCGCCTCTGATATGGCTTTAGGAACGAACACAACCAGGTCTCTGTTGCTAGGGGCCGTCATTATATCAACCTCGATCGATTTGGATACCTGAAACGATTCTTCCGGCCAATCCCTACATAAAATATCTTTCATATGTATGAATGATTTTTCCTCAGAAGAAGCTGATAATACATCCAATATCTCCTTTTCTTCTTCAGTCTCGTTTCTGGTTTGAGTGGACGAGTCTACCTTATTAGGAACTTGAGTTTGGTTTGCTAAGGAGTCAGAAGATGTATTTGACTTGTCATTTCGTAGTTGGTCCTCTAGATATGCAATCTTATTTTTCAGAGGTTCAATTTTGGTGTTTTGATTTTCAGCTCTATCTAGCTTCAAATTTAATGATGTGACCTTGTTTGTGAGTTCTTCCGTATAAGATCTTCTTGTTTTTCCAATGGTCTCAAAGGATCTCTTGAGGTCTCTATGACCTTGAACTAATGACTCTACAGCTTTTTTAACTGTGAGATGTACATTTCTCTGGTCTTTTATGTACAAATGTAGTTGTCTAAGTACGGATTCTGTATTTTCTAACAGATCCGTTCCTTCCTGTTCAGCTTGGACGAGCTGTTCCAACTTCGTTGGACAGCGCTGTTTTGTCTTTGGTGTCAACTTTTTCATTTTTTCTATTGTAGAATCTTGAGAGTTATTGAGTCTGTTGTTTATCGGAGATAGAAATATCTCCGATCCCGACGATGAGTCGACGACTGTTTTTCCTGTTTCTCTTGCTCCCTTGTTCGACGGAGAATTGCTAATCCCAGTTTTGGAACGGACATACACGTTCTTATGTTTCCTTGGGGATTCTGTGAGAACCAGGGGATTCACCTGGTTTCTCGTGGTATTCCTTTCTTTCGAATTATTCGAAAAAAGGGTCGCATAAAAATCGGAATCAGTCATGTATCCTGTTCCGACTTCATTGTTTTCGGTGTCCTTTTCGTTGCCTGTGGATGTCCTTTTACTTTTGCGTTCGTTATCAGATTTAGAGTTTAGTTTGTTTTGATTTGTCATATTCATTGTTTTCCCACGATGCGCAAGGGAAATTAGTCCACCCCTGCAGAGCCCCGCATGCTTGGGTAAGGCTATATACTGTGGATTTCGCCCTGTTTCCACAGGTTTTCACGACTTCGCTGTCGGTTTTTTATAGAGGTTTATGCCTCGCGAGCCGGCCAATTAAGGCAAGCTCCCCGTCTCCAGATTCTCAGCACACTCCTCTCTGGCTTACCATCCAGTGGTTCGAACTGAGGTCCGGCCTTCCGGTTTTAGCGAGTGGTTGATAAGCTTCCACTCGCAGCTAGGGATCTCTGTTCCACGGGTCGCCACCCCCGTAGCGTTTTTCACGACGCTTTCCCTGGGAGGTTGAGTCATTTCTTGGTTTCCCTGTTCACTTCCTGGGCGGCCCGGCGTGGTAAACCTACCGGTATAGCCTCTGAGGTCACAGGTACTCAGCCCCTCCACCAACGACAAGGTGATATGACTCCTAGGAGGGGAACATAAACTAACCTAACCTAACCTAACCTAACCTAACCTAACCTAACCTAACCTAACCCAACCCAAGCTTTTTTTTGTAGAGCGGAAATGCTTTATGCACACCAATAGCTTTAATCATTATTGGTAGTACAGGACTCACTCTATATTACAGCATACCTGCTAAAACCTCTCCGATCTTCATCCATATCCCGGGACCGCTTTTCACATAACTTCAGGATATGGAATGCGTCTCTATTGTGTTTCTCGATGATGTATCGTTTTTATGTTTCCCTTAATGTTTATGTTGATATTTACGTTAATTTTACGTTTTTATTCACATTGTTGTTTACGTTGATGTTCACGTTCGTTTTTTACGTTGATGTTACGTTCATTATGTTACTTTGAGTATAGCGCTATTTGTCTGTAGTGTCTCGTGATGCGTATGTTTATATAACAATATTGTTGATGCCCAAATTTGTGGTATTTTTATATCTTAGTAATTCACCTCGCTATGGATAACTTCCTTTGGTGTTTCTCTTCGTACCATAATATTGTTTTCCCAATATTATGGTTCCTGGGTTTTAGTACTTTATCTCGTTATGGATATTTCCTATGTTTCAGTAAGTCATCTTCTTGTCAGGAACATGTGATTGGGAGTCCATAATCTATCCAGGATCTGGGTGCCTGTTGGTCCGCGGGAGCATTTCCACTCCTACTCTTGACCCTGCTGGCAACAGGGCCTGCTTCCCAGGAACACAACCCAACCCAACCTAACCTAACCTACTACCCTAGCTTTGTTGATACAGAATGCAAATATTGTAATCGCGCTAATTCTTAACACTCATAATAATCAATAATGATTGTTCATTATACCCCCTTTGTTTATAACCTAAGCTGAAACAATCTAACCTAACCTAACCTAGCCTAACCCAACCTAGGCCTCAATTGAATTCACGTCAGAATATGGAAATGGAACTCAATCTAAGTTTTTCTATTTTTTCTTGAGTCACAGTTTCCACGTCTTCACCTTCATTGGTAAAATAGTGGTAAGCGTAATAAGACTTATAAGGCTTGGTCATTTCTTATTAACCTATTTCGAATCGAAGATGAAACATTCACACTTCAACTGAAGAATCAATTTGTATCTCTACCTCATCTATACTTGCTGTTAGATGGTCATCATGATAATTCGTATCTGATGTGTATTGTTCACAAAAGACCAATCGATTAATTCATAAATGGATTAATAAAAAAGTTACGATGTTGTAAATAATGAGGTTGCGACTGGAACATAAATTAAATTCCACCCCTGGTATAATCAGCAGGCCCTGATTCGCAGGCCTTTCAACTTCCGGTTAGGGATATTAATGCTCTGCGTACATAACCAGATATGGAACCTTATATTTCGAATTTATTGGCAGTATAAATTCACATAAATCGTAAACAGTATATCAGTTGGTGAATATTAATGGGAAACACGGGATGTTTGGATGTCCTTGAGAAACCAAGCAACTATAAAATGAAAATAAACCGACTATAGAGTCATCATCGAAGCCTAAGCCCCTAATCGCTCATTAATAATAAATTATGATCAAGAAGCACAGAATAATTTACAGTTTTCTATTCACATAAATTGTATCATATTCTGTTGACGTAGTAATATTGTAAATCCATTTTATACTTCAATCGCCTCAAGCGGTCGTATACCTTTCATTGCATAATAAACATATATGCTTATGAGCACTGTATAATCTTTATACTGTGTTATGAGCGTTATATTTCTCAGGAACGCCATTAAGAAGATGTATTCTGTAGTTTCGTATCATTAGAAAAGGAAGGCATACAACAAAGCAGTATATCGGTCGTTGGTTATACAAAAAAAAATTATGATGTCATCCATTCTATACCGTACTTGTAACATTTAAGACTACAGTCTTACCAGAGGAATATAATTAACATCTATTCCAGGTTCAAAGCGAATTTTCTTTTTGTGAAGGTAACTATAAAAATCAATGAACATGGCTGAATGGTCAATGTAAATTAATCTTCGGTTACTCCTATTAGGTTTCAATTTTATTAGGTGAAATTCATATCTTTAATATATAAATAAGTGTCATTTGGATTCTACTAATCTGTATTAACGTATGATCCAGTGACGGCTTCTTGGTTGTGCAATGGACTCTCCAATATCAAGTATCATAGCCCAGATAGTAATGGGATTCCTTGAAGAAAAAGCAATATCTCGACTAAATTATAACGCAGCCTTCTTCAAAAGATACGTTGATGATTGTATTGCTGCCATCCCAATAGACAAATGTGATGAATTTTTGAGTTCTTTCAATTCCTTTCACCATAAGTTACAATTCACAATTGAAACTGAAAATAATAATGAAATAAAAATTGTAGATGTAACTTTTGTACGAAAACCAAATGATGACAAATTTGGTTCACGAAACGTACTTGGTCAGGAAGGTCAATTTCAATTCTAATAAGTTTTCCTGAACTGAGAACTACATCTATTACAAAAACAGAAGAAACTTTGATGAAGAATAGTTATCTCATTAATTTAGTCAATTCCATAACTAAGGACAAAATTCATAAATTTCATAACACATCTGGTAAAATCAAAACCAATAATGACAAATCGGAAGATAGACATTACATATCACTACCATATATTAATGGTCTTTCTGAAAAAGTATGTAATATAGTAAAATTCTATGACCTACATATATATCATGAATGTTATTTAAAACAGAAGCATCTTTTTACTAGACTAAAAAGCAGCATACCTTTCAAAAAGATAACTCATTCTGTTTATTCCATCACATGTAAAGATTGCGAAAAGGTATGCATCGGCCAATCTTCCCAATACCTCGAAAAAAGATTGAATGGGCACAAATATACCAAAAATTCATCCACTGCACTTAGTAAACATCTAACCATTCATTTGACTACAACAATACAAAAATTTTAAATATTGAAACGAATAACAACAAACGTTTGATACTAGAAAGTATACAAATTAAAAGAAACAGTTGTGTAAATGTCAAAACAGATTCCAATCTTTCAAAACTTTACAATAACCAAATTATTCAGTTCAATTTAATTCAACCTAACAAGATGACGTCAGTGGCGGCTCCTCGAAGGAGGCTAAGGAAGCTCAGCCTCCTCACCAATTTATCTTAATGATCATTCTCCATTTTATTTCCTGTTTCTCTGATAATTCTTTAAATTTTACAATTAATTTCCCGTTCTCAGTAGTTATTTTTAATCTGGCAACAGTGGCCAGAGGCTAGATTCTCTATATATCTCGAACGCTAAATACGTGTGGTCAACACAGTTGCCGTTTTCCAAGCAGTTCAATTGCTAGATAGGGTAAAAGAGCGAATATGGCAACATCCTATGGAAGCTAGCCTCTCGTATGGAATCGTCGGTCGAATGAAATACGATTACTTGCTACCGCCCTTCCGCTAGAAGAATGCCACACGTGTCGTGTTCCGTTAGTTCTTGGTTTTGTAATTTGTACCGCGAGGCGAAGTAAGGTTAAGTAGTTAAGTTATAATTTATCTAATCGGTGAACGTTAAAATGATGAGTGACTTAGTTGCTGGGTTGTTAGAAAATCCATTTAGTGGATTAACATATGATATGATAAGAAAAGTGTTTTGTTAAAAATAAACGGCTTTTACCGGATTTGAAAGGATTAGTGGTGACGATGACAGGTATGTTTCAAAATCGAAATACACAATAAATTATATTGCTTGCTATTTACATCTGATACAACTTCAAGTTGGTGACTTAGCTCGTGGTATACATGAAAAATCGCAGGAACATATTACATCGAGTATTAAGTTTAAATTAACAGAATATTGTTAAAGGAGGAAAACATATAATTTGGTAGACAAGAAACTACATTATAAACAACTTTTTTTATGAAATTTTAGATACTATTAAAGGTCAAATTGAGATTCGATTTTCCGATTTACATGAATTGAAATTTTTCGACTTGACGAATAGAAGATTTTTCGAATCTTTTTCAAAAGAGTTTCCACATACACTTTTAGATAACTTAGTTCTAAAATATAAATTTTTTGATAAAATAGCACTGCACAATGAATTATGGGTTATATACCTACTCGGATAAAGATATTTTAGGCCAGTACGACATTCACGCCGATATGATAAAATATATGATAGACAATGATTTGCAACAAGTTTTACCTCAGTTTTATAAACTACTTTGTTTGACAGTCACCATTCCTGTCACGTCGGCATCGGTGGAGAGATCATTTTCTACTCTCAAACGAATTAAAACTTACATGCGAAATACAATGAGCCAAAATCGTTTATACAGTGTTAGTTTGATATCTATTGTAAAAGATTGAGTAAAACACTTAAAACAAAATGATACATTTTATGATAATATTATTGATCATTTTTCGCAAACTAAAGACCGTAGAATTCCGTTAATATATAGAAAAAGTTTATAAAAATAATAGAAAAAACAAAATATGAAAAATTTCACAAAAAAAAATAAAAAATATCGAAAATCCAAAGAAAAAAAAACGAACAAAAAAATTTTTTGTCAAGAGAAACTACACCTCCACGTTGGTTCTTGCTGGGTAACAATCAATTTTGTCACTGAAGGTTAAATTAATTGGCTGAATAGAGTATATTTTTACAAGAACGTTTCATGTCCAGCCTCCTCTCTTAAAAAGTTCACGAGCCGCCACTGGATGACGTATTATCTAATATTTATAAATAACAGTTTTGAGGTTAGTTTCCATAGAATTATCTCAAACTTCATTAGTCGTTAATAATAAAAATGAAATGTTAATCATAGAATACCTAATTCATAAAAAATCATGGATATTTAGAATTATATAATTTTAAAATAGTGTCATATTTAACTGTATTCCATCCATTTCAAATTGATAATTAGCCATACATTATTCTTACACACACAACCGATCCAATGTTTTCTGCAGTTTTAATTGGATTTTAAAAACACAAGTCGGCTGCAGATGCATTTTATTAATCGAAATCATCTATTCGTCTCTGAATTAAATGGAAACACTAATTGTTAATACAATTTTGATAAAGATAATAAACTATTATCGAAACGTCACAAAAGGGAATTTTCATTTTATTTTCAGCCTGTCTAAGAACCAACATACCAAGAAAACATAACATACATTCCCAAATGGTTCAAGAATATAAATAGAAGAATATAAGGAGGGGGGATCAACGTAGCCTCTCGAAAATAAGACTGACGGTTCCTTGGGCACCGATAAATGAAGGGTCGTATTTCCAAACCTTAGCAGGAAGTCTGAGGGGTCCAAAAAAATAAAACTCAAAATCCGACCTCAAAAAAGGGTGAAAACCCTGTTTTTTGGATAAACGAAAGGGTTGCACCCAATATTTTGAACAGAAACAACAAACAATCGCTACGAATATTTTGAGCAGGGTCACACACCAGCGAATCAAGTCGCAAGAGAAAACACAACACGCCTCCTCTAGTTCTCTTGGTATTATTTACCTATGACCGTAAATTTATCACAAAAAAAACAGCGTATTTTGAAAACAACGTCGATTGAAATATGCTCAACTGAACAGCTAAGTATTTTGATTACAGAACAACTTAATTGAATTATGAAATGAAAAATCAATTGAGAAATTCTGTCTTTAGTAAGTCCGTCGATTGTAGATGCTATTGAAATATTTACAACGAAACGTGCATACAGTTAAACGTAGAGCTCCTTATGGAAACGAACCATGAACAGAACAGGATAATTTCGGTTGAATGCATTGACAGGCAGTGAAACGTTAAGTCCATTAATACGACATAAAGTCTACAATTGCAGTATAATAGAAGTCTGGGGGCACTTGTATTAACCCCGGCGCGTGGCGTTTGTAGTCTTATAGCTACCCGCTGTGTGATGGTATCATCCGTATGCTTTGTGGCTACCCCATGTTTACATTCAATATTTCTGTATCACTACATTAGTTAGCCATTAATCCATGTCGAAAATCAACATTCATCAATGTGCAATGGTTTAATATAATGAAATCAATTTAATTTCATTAGGTTGTCCGTGCAATGGAAAGCGACAGATACTTCCGTAGGGGTATTGTTAATGACATATTAAAGGTGTCGACTCATTTGAATTTGATATTCACTAACTGCAATCGTTCAATGATTACAAGAAATAAAACGCGTCAGTAATGCCTTGAGTAATATCTAAAAAGAATTGGGAAGACTGCTGCCAAAGAAATAGATCAAACGTAAATGTATCCAAACTCCCCACCGATATTCAGCAATTTGCATAAATACCATTAGTGATGTCAAATACAGTTACTTTCCAGTACACAGAGGTACTCGTTACTTTTACAACTAGTACTCGTTACATTGTATTCCTTACAAATATCGTTCCGTTACTTTAATGTCTTACTAGTTGATATTTACTAGTACCTAAGTATTTCATTACTTGTATATTTCGAACCCCAAACACCAGTATTTCAAAATCGAACTAGATGTAGATAATGTAGGCACTTAATAAATAGAATAACTGATATTTATTGTAAAATACAATGCATATAATTTGATTAAAATTTTTACAAATAAATACTATAAACTACAATGATTCTTGACCCAGGTATGAATTATATAAAAATTTCTCATGAAATAGGTCACACCAACACATATGCTTATTATTTTCGTCTTTACGTACGTTTCGACCTCACGACCATCATCAGACAACGCATCAATGTCTTTAAACTAATTGTATCAAGCACAAAGCGTCCTTATCGCACTAATTTCAATTTAAAATGCCCATGTCGCCGGAACGAACAGAAACAGGAGTAATCGAAATTGTGGCACATTAATGTTTTAAGTATTTGAATAATTGAATATGTATCAAGAATCCGCTGCATAGCAATCAACTTAAAATTTCCGAAGTCATTTCAAGCAATGTTTCAATAAGGCTAAAACCAAAATATAACGCTCAAGTATGCAGATTCATGAGCTAATAGAGAAAGTTTGTCAAACCTTATTAGAAATATTACTCTTTCAGCATTCTATCCAAAATATACTTTCAACATTATAAAGACGCATTTAGGCATCTGCAAGAGTTTTAATTAGTTAAATTAATATAAATTTGACTTAATGATTGAACGTCTGTTCTGTGATTTACAGAGTTAGATTCACGTTTTATGTGAATCATCCACAGAATAGATCTTTCATAATAATTGGTTCCTTTAGTTAAGATATTAACATTTTTGTTATCAAATTGATGGTTATAATCAAAACAATGTTTAGCAAAGGTGGTGGAATTTTCTAGGTTTTTATTTCTAGTACTATACTTATGACCATACATTCTTTTTTTTATATTGCTTAGCAATTCCTGTATGAGTCCCATCGTAATCTAAACAATTCAATTTATATACTGTGTGGGCTTGTTATCTTTAGGCATTAAAGGTTTGAGATTTGAAAAATATTTCCCAACACAGTTAGTAGGTTTATGCGCAACATTTATATCATACTATTTTAAACATTTCTTAATTTTCTCTGAGATCTCCGGAATGTATGGTAATGTTATAAAATTGTATGTATTACCGTTTATATTATTTATATACGACGTACCATAATAGATTTTGTTTATTCTTTCTTTAATAATGGGTTTGAAAAATGTTTTTGGGTAGCCATTCATTTTCATTCTATTACAATTTCCCAATTTTTGGGACGGTCCTCTGGATGGATCTGCGCGATCTGTGATCATCAAATGAAACATTATTTCCAAACACCCCAATCCTTAAATTGATAAGCGTCCTGAAGAAATGTCTTTCAAATAATAATATCCCCATACAAACTGCACACATACATGATCCTTACGTTTTCATGGAGCAAAATTATTTCACTCTCAACAGAAACTACTACATATGAACAATCAAGCGCGTGTGCAATGAGCAATATTTTTCTAAGCGAACTTGAAACCTCTCTAAATTCAAAATTAAATCCAATAGTTTGACATGGCTATGACAATGATGTTTTCGCGATTATAAGTGAAGATTTTGATTTAGGCTGTTTTAATATGCTTAACAGCCAATTTGATTCACTCAATTTACTGTAGAAATAAAAACAGGCAAGCAGCTCCGTTTCCTTGATATTAACATTATACACTTGGAATTCAACATATGCAGAAAATTTACTCAAACAAAATAGGTATACTACTGAGGATTCAGTTACATCAATTATTTCTTGTAGTCTTGTTCATAGTTTATAAATGACCCTTTGAGCCAGTAAAATTATAGCAACGAAGCTGAGACAGCAAATAGCTTTGGACAATAGTTTGATAAATCTTTGATCAATAACTTGATTTCTAAACTAAAAGGAAACTGGAACGCAACCAATCAACATAATTGAAGCCACCACCTTCAGTTTCACTCATCATCCTCCAGTAATTAATAAATTCCATAATTTGTTTTTTTAATTTGCTAAACAACCCGTGAGTCGTGCTCAAAATACTATATGGGCCAAACTAGGAGGAATATTGTAACTCAAAATAAAGAACATTTTGACCATATAATGAAAAATAATGGTAAAAAATATGGGTAAGCCGAACATGTTTTAAAAAAATTTATCGCTCTTGAAACAGTTATGACCAATACGATATCTGGGTAAATTAGGGATGGAAATGATAAACGAAAAAGCAATTTAATGAATTCAGATTTATCTCCGACTGAGGGTATTTCCTTATATTCCCTATCAACCCCTAATAGTATTTAAACAGGCACATTTTGATTCGTTATTTAGTTTATTATGATGATGGCTACTTGGTAGCTGAAGGTCCTCAGTATTTTAACAGTATTTTTAGTGGATTAGTGGATAAGGGTAATTGTTTGTTATTTATTGTGTTATAGCGTATCCACAGTATGATCTCTTTTATAGTTCATTATAATAATATCTAAGGTATTTGTTTTATACGGTTTTAAAGACTCGTGCTATCAGAATATATCTAAGAGTTCGTGGCAAAATTGCCTAATCAACGTAGGTACTTACATTCTACGATTAATAACTATGTAGATGCGGTTATTTCGTAAATCTGAATTTTTATTTAATTTCACTTATCTAAAGATTAAAAGCTGATAATAAAAATAAAGGTGCACAAGGTTTTTTGAGGGTAATAAAATAAAGTATATATCTCACTAATTAAAGCATAACAGTATATTTGCATGAATTGGTTGTAAATTTTTGGGAACCGGAGAGATCGCAGATACGGTGAGACCGTTACTTACCGAGAGGGGTGCTGGTGTGGCCAGGTAATAGCGGAAACTTCGACAGCGTTCACTTTATCGCGGCGCCCGACCGGATATGGCGTTGACTCACCCCCCACCCCGTTATTTCTGCTTCTTGATCCCGCATAATTACACAGGGAACTATAGCTTTTTCATAGGTATAGAGCAGCCTTACTTAAAATTAGTCATTGCGAATAGGCAGAATAACAGATAAGTTTCTCCGTTTCTTTTCACATCATGATTTATGAGAATGAGTTATTGCAATCTGTCTCGTCTGTCATTACTTATAGACGAGAATAAAGCATTCCATCTTCCATCACTGGCGCAGCTCGATGGATTGAGATGCGGTTTTCTGTATTCGATTCGCAAAGTAATTTAGAAATTTTGTGTCGGGCTTGTTTTTTGCGGAAAAAATGTATTGCATTCCTACAGCCAAAAAATGCATTTCCCTGAGTGTACTTTTAGAGGTGAATAAAAAAACGGACTCAAATTTGTTTCTCGGGGGTTTACGGGGTCGCTGATCACGAATATGATGTCAAAAAGTTCCGTGAGACCCCCTTGGAGCATCCCCAGGGTATACGGGGGTTGTGGCGTTTTGGATATCGATGAACTTCATTAAAAATTATGTTTTGATGCTTGTCAACTTTTCGAGTGAGAATTTAGAGATCGCCAATGATGATTACGACATGCATAAACTTTCCTGCAATACCTGGTGATATCCGGAGACCGGATATATAGGTCATCTTCTAAGAATTCGGTAATTTTTCTTCATAATATGTAACAAATTCTGGCTCTCAGGGGTTTTCGAAGTCGCGGATCACGATTATCACACTAAAAAAGTTCCACAAATCACCTGGGGGTGTTTCCGGGTCTCTGGGGCCCTGCATATCTACGTCATCTTCTAGAAATTCGTCAATTTTTCTTCATAATATGGAGGAAATTCTGGCTCTCGGGGGTTTTTGGAGTCGCTGGTAATGATTATGACACTCAAAAAGTTCATAATGGTGATCCTGAGAACACAAGCTACGGCTTTTTTTCGTATATCAGAAAAAATGTCACTATTTGAAAATTGTTATATGCATATAGCGTTTATATATAGACCCTTTTTTTTAGAGAAACGTGAGCATTCCCTGGTTCAAGAATGAAAAAAAATCAATAAAACAATGAATTTATGAAATTAAAATATGTTGCAAGTAAAATTATTAAGACATGCAAAAAATGCGCATTTAAATATTTAATTTTTAGCTGAAAACTTAATCGTAATTAAGCAAAATAATAAAACGATTCTTGAAAGAATTTTGAAAAAGCGATAATTATTTTTTTTGATATAAAAAAATATCAATAAGAATAAAAGTCGTAGTTTGTATTCTCAGGATCACAATTATGAACTTTTTGAGTGTCATAATCGTGATCAGCGACTCCGAAAACCCTCGATAGTCAGAATTTGTTGCAAATTATGAAGAAAAACTAGCGAATTTCTAGAAGATGACGGAAAAAGTTGTAATTAAAAAAAAATTGTATTTCGATCGCGTATTAACCTTTTTTTTAATTTTCCCTCTACCTTTTACATTTCTGTTCTCTAACTTTTGGGAATTTTCGAATGGCTATATCTTGAAAACTGTTCATTTTGAGAAAAATTCGCGGGAGTATTTTAGGTATTTTGGGTCGAACAGATAAGTGTATTATATGTTTTTTTCATTTTCACCGAAATTCTACAAGTTGCGGAACCCTTGATAAGAGAATTGATTTCTACCCCTTTAAATCATTTCCGCGTTAATTTATTTCTAAACTTTTCTATTGACATCATTACTAACCCATAACATGGTTTCATCAAAATTCATTTTTGATGTTTATTCTCAGCCAAGAAGTACGTTTCGCACTTTGATTCATTAGAATTAAGACAATGTCCGGTTCACTACTGGATGTAATTACTCCTTTTTCAAAATGGACCGTTAAATTTTACGTATTCTTTCATAATGTTACTTTTAGAATCAGTTTACATAATGTCTTTGAAGATGCCCGCTTCGCAGTTGAGAGGGAAAAATGGTATTATTGTAATTGAATACGTTATAACACTATTGATAAGAAATTACTTAGGACCAGCCATCCTGAGTACTTTAATAGTATTTTCAGTGGATAAGGGTGATTATTTCTTATCAACAGTGTTGTAATATATCCACTGTATGAACTCTTTTATAGCTTATTAAATATGTTATATTACATTCCAGAGTCGTACCTCATGTAGTATTTATGTTTTTATATCAAGACAGTTATGTAGGCATAGGAAATTAATAAGTTTTAACTTGAGGAAAAAAAATTGTAAATGTTTAGTGTTATCTATCCTTAACTACGGCTTAGTTTTATATTTCCCTTGCTTGCTTCAAACTACTAAACATCGCCTTCAAAAACTCCAAAATTTCTGTTGTAGATTTGTTTTTGGTCTACGTGCATATGACATAGTATCAGCTAAAATCAACCATCTAAGCTGGCTTAGTATCGAAAATTTGTTCAGATATCATATGAGCTCGTTGGTCTTTACCTTAAAAGTATACTAATATATAGAGGAAGTTTGAATAACCGCTGCATAGGTCATACTTACAATTTAGACTTTCCTACATTTCGTCTTGTTATATGTTCCACCTACAATGCAGTTAAAATATATAAGTCTATACCCCCCTGCGTTCAAAACAAGTTCTGAAGGTTTTCTCAAGAAAAAGCTCAAATCGACTTAAGGACTTACAAAAAGAACAGTTGGCTATATATTGCAGTATGTGAAGTATTTCATTTACTATTGCATAAATCTATTTCTTTTCTCTGTAACTAACTTCAGATTATCAGATTATTATTTTTCCCTTTTTCTTGGCACTTCAAAATTTGATAAGTAAGTTTATACTTTCATTTAAGTCTTTCTCGTTATTTTATTTTTGTTAGAGGTTAAGTATGAGTAGCATAAGCTAAACTTCGCCTCTCTCTTTTTTACATTGTATTTTTTACTTTGTACAAAATAAAGGCAATTTATTATTATTATTATTATTATCATAAACACGGCGCAATATAAATGTTTTATTAGTTTGAGGTCATTGGTCCAACGTGCTCACTTGCATTATTCGGTACTAGTGTCGTAACAAATTTACGAGTTGTTATCTAGCTTCTAGATATTCGGTTCAAACTTTCCCCTCCAAGACTACATGGACACCTTCCTACCTTGTCAGTATTGATCCAATGATATGCTTGTTGCAACCACTAACTGAAGTGAACTATATCCAATGTGGGGAACTGCTATGATACGTTCGAATCGAATAAATATTTAATCAACTATATATTGAAGACGCCAATTTCTATTATTGCTATTGCTTTTGTGTTCTTCCTATTCCTGACTACTCCTGACTTATTGAATTCTATTAGTGTCTGGTCACAATTTCAATTCATTGTTTCTTACCATCAATTAGAGAATGAGATGAGAAAAATGATACGTTATTGCACTTAATTTAAATATGCATATTGAATTCCACTATAGCTTGCCCACAAATATTGGGAGGAATAAGGAATTAATGTGAAATAATATAGTGGAAATTTTAACAGTTGTTTTATTTTGTAATTTGATATCAATTTCGATAATATACGTAATACGTAATAGGAGCTAGGTGAACCTGTTGACTATGTACGAGGGCACAGTGGAAAGTGTCTGAAGAATAAAACAAGAAATGATTTATTGGGCGGCATCAACTCGGCAGATCCTAATCTTTTAATCCTAATACATTTTTACAACTAGGTACAGGCATAAAGTTGTTCTGGTACCTAGCACCTGTAACAGGTTCCTAACTAACTATATTTTGTTTTGTAGGTATATCAGTTTTCATGAGTACATAGTCATTTCTAGTGTAAAGTTGATGGTCTATATACTCATAATTGTGAAAAAGTGTAAAAATGGCGAAAATGAATCATAGTAATTTTTCGGACTTAAGTGAAATGTTCAGTCAAAGAGGAAAACTTCTCTTAGTTTACGAGAACTATAAGTTTGAAAAACACAACTGAAAATTAGCTTCCGGAGGAAATAAGTGGAGGTGTATCAAAGATGAGTGTAAAGCAAATTTTCATACTTTAGGTGAGTCAAGGAGTCGAGTTATAACAAACCTGAGTGTAAATTATAATCATGAACCAGAACTAACAAATGTGTTGCAAAGACAAGTTTTAAAACATTGTTTGAAGAGAAAAGCCGAAAGTAATAGGTATAACAGAAAAACCTTCCAAAATGATTAGAATGGATCTAGCTAAAAATGATGTGTCTTTAAACAATTTAACAATAAGTGATCTACAATGTACTAGAAGAAACATTTACACTGCTCGTCGAAAATTGTTGCCAGCTTTGCCAAAATCACTATCGGAGGCTCATGAAGCTTTGAATGATCTTCAACCAAAAACCAACAGAAATGAAGACTTCCTAATTGTTAATGATTTATCCGAAAATTTAGTGATATTTAACTGTAAAAGTAATTTAAAGTTTTTATGTGAATCAAAACTTATTTATATGGACGGTACATTTTCTTACTGCACAAAATAATGTTTACGATACATAGTTTTTTAACGGCCATTATGTACCATTAGTTTTTTGTTTATTAAAAGACAAAAGTGAAAAAACATATAGGTTTTGCATATCTATCTAATATTAAAGAGTATCGTGATTATATAACAATCAAATTTGTACCAGAAGAAATAGTAGTAGATTTTGAGATATCTATTCATAATGCAGTGTTAGAAATTTATCCAGATGCTGAAATTACTGAGTGTCGATTCCACTTAACTCAAACATGGTACGGAAAAATTCAAAATCTAGGTTTATCAAAAGATAACCAAGACAAAAATTTTGAGATTGGAAAATGGCTCCATTATTGTTTTGGTCTTTTATTTTTGAAACCAAAGGACGTTGACGTTTTTTATTTTTTGAGCTCTACGAAGTTAATCCAGTAGATGAAAGACTTGAAAAATTTTCTGATTACCCTCTCGAAAATTATTTGACAGGTAATTCGAAATTTCCACCACATATATGGGCTGATGCCTCTGATGCATTAAATAAAACAACCAATGCTTGCGAATCGTTTCATTCCCATTTTAATGCATCCATGTACCAAATCCTTCTTTATTTATTTTTGTAGACGTACTTCTTAAAGTACAAACTGAAATCTATATTAAATGCAACAGTGTCAACGAAATTCATAAATTTAAAAATATAGCCACTAAGAAACGTCATAATTTTGTTAATTCGAAAATTATAGAATATGAAGTTGTCCAAACTGCAATATGTTAAAATGATATCGCATTATTATGCAATTAATTAAAATAGTACAGTGGAAATATTATTTTGAATATGTTCTTCCTATGTATCATGTATATTTTAAATTAATAAACTTTGTTCTAATATTACATAAGTCTATTTCTTGCAAGCAGAGCGGGTATTATTATTCATGTGCCGCGTTTAAACATTTTAAAAGTGAATCTTTCAATCTCTGTGCCGAGCTTGACTATTTTTATTTCGTATACCTAAGACATGTGCCGAGTTTGTATTACCCCGACCATTTTGGTTATAGTACGTACGGCAATTAATGTTTGAAATGATTGATCTCATGGAATTACCGGGTTATAAGTCTTGGGCAAGCAGCATAGCTTAGGAAGATTAGTATTCGAAAATCTAAGTTACAGCTGTAGACGATTGTAATGAATTATTGACTAGTTTGACGCATTTTAATAAAAGATTTCTGGTAATCTGTTCATAGGAACCATCATTTAATAAGATATTTACCGAACTGTGAACTCTCTGCCCATAATTAAGAGGGAATTTCCCTTATCTGCTTTCAAGTTCTAACAGTCTTTTTGTTTCAATGATCAACAGATATTATTGATTTATATGATTTATTTGAATGTTCAAGAATTGTCTTTCACCTGTTACGAATAACAGCTTTATCTTGGAAGTTGAGAGACCGAATCGTATTTTCAATATCATAAATTTCTTAGAATCAATTGCAAAATATAAACCTTTATTTCCGTTTCGTTGAAATTAATATCGGTTTTATTGTGAATAGATCCACTGTTCGGTGGATGAACCATTATTCACTATATCCGTATAGCATATCTGTTAGCGGAATTGTTGTTGTGTTATGTTTTATTTTATGTAATTTAAGGGCGAAGGGTGAATAGTTTGGGGCGCGGAAAATTCTTTAACCGGTTTTGATGGCAACTTGGCATGCTTACCTGTCGTATTATTTTGTGTATGAAATTTATCTTCATCATAACTTCAAGGGTAGACCCTCAGATACGTTATTTAATATTTACGATACGTTGAACCTATTAATGGAGTTTTTTCTCAAATTGTATACACCTTAACTAGTGTTTTACTTTGCTAATACTATGCATAGTGGCTCCCTCTCTTCTAGTTATCAACATTTTAATCTTCAATTAAAAACGTCCGGTTAAGCTTCGTAATCGTCAATCTCGATAATATCAAAACTGGCGTTATCAGGTTGTGCCTTAAGTACTGTGCTGATCAATGTACGTATTCGGCAGATGCTCCATATAATATGAAAATCACAAAGCAGAGAAAACATACGGGACGGGTATGATTTAAAGACATCATGCTCATCTATCTCTGTTACGACCAGCTGCTAAGCAATTTTCATTAAAGACTAATGGGCTTATTAAGATTTTAAGAGTGTGATTACCTTCGAAGAAATGGATTTATATTTTATGTTACTGCACATAAAAATTTTATATCGTACTAAAATACGTTCCTAAATTTACAGCTTTTTGAGATTTTTCTCGATAGATCATTTCCCGATATCTATGTATGTAGTTTTGGAATTTTTCTGTAAATCCTTCACTATAAAATTGTATAAAATTGAAGGTGAAAGGCACAACATACAAATGATGGTGAAATACTCACACAAGAACATAAATGTACATATTAAAGAGTATAATAATGATTCTTGACCCAGGTATGAATTATATGTAAATTCTTGAGAAATAGGTCACGTTAACACTTACATCAATTATATTTTCGTCTTTACGTACGTTTCGGCCCCACGAACATCATCAGAAGACGTTTGAATTCTTATTCATATTTTTCAACTAACCTGTGTCTTATATTGTACCATAAATATTTTCATACATTAAACTCGTATGGAGATGACACGCTAGTGTCGAAACTATAGGCACGATTTGTTTCTATAATATATGTGATAAAAACAAAGTAAAAGTGTTTTATTTTATCATATCAATATGATATATCATCACAAAGTCATGGCTTCCACTATTGAATTTTTGAAACAACAATTACTTTGAAAGACAAAGGGGAAGATCAGTTTGGTGCAGGTCTAACTCATTATTAATTATTGAAGTGAAAACTTCTTTAGGCGCGTTGAGCTATTTCAGATGGAGGGTAAAACCATGAGTCCGTTAAGTGACATCACGTTGTAGCTATATATATTAGGTATTATGTATACTGCCGCATGCGCAAGTACTTGGATGTCAGGCAGTCTCTCCATACGCTTACACACGTGCGCATATCTGAGTCGAATCCTCGACGTTATTCATTTACTCAATCCTCGGTCCTCGTGCTGTTTAACATTACTTTCATTTACATAGATGTGAATATCAATAAATAATATGTTTTGAAAATAAAATAATGTGTATTTTTTATAATGGCTATCGGGTTACATTCATACTCTTTACAGGGATTGTACCGTCCATTATACGTTTTTTATTATTAAATATAAAAATGTATATAATTGTTAATTGAAATGCTGACAGTTTTGAAACTAAAGAAAAACTAATTATTTTAATTTTCATTTAAGAATAATAAAATTGTAATTTCGGATACTACAACGAGTACAACAACTCCATACTAAACTCCGTAGACAATAGTATCTGTGGCATCGGATGTCTACGTTGGCTGTCATAATGCTGAGCAACAAAATTTCGTCAGGCAGAAGTTGCATAAAATAAGAACCGATGATACGGGTGGATTACCATACGAGTTAATTTTAGTTCTTAACCGACCATACATGATGACTAATAACATAGATGTTGAGGATGAATTGTCCAATGGTACTGTCGGAAAATTGTGTCATGTAGAAAGAGATGATACTGGTGAAATCATACGAATTTGGATGAAATTCCCAAAATAAATTGATTACTTCATAATGTCAGTTTTCACTTCTGTCAGCAGAATCAGAATCACTTATAACCTGATTACACGTTCTAGAGTTATATAAAAGCCGTCCAATAATTAATGAAACGAAACCATATATAGTTTAAAGCAAAAACAAACAAAAAAGTAAGAAAAATCAAAGTAGCTGCGGAGAATCTATTAAGAAACTACACAACTTGTAGTGAAAATATATACTAGCAGTTTCTCGTTTATAGCATAGCTTGATAAGATCGAACTCCTGACGAAGTGCTGGATAGGAACCAAATGGAGGGTATCTTCGATACTGTTTGAAGTACATATATTCAATGACCAAACTCTGAATCGTCTGAATAGCCTGTGAAGCAATGAATGTGGAAGGATTTCAAACATTTGGGGCATTCTCCAGAATGGGTTGCATCAACGAAAGTCACATATGTTCTAAACTCCCCCCCCCTCCACGCTTAATGAAACCTAGTGATCCATAAGCTTTCGATGTAATGTACCGAATGTGATCACCAAATTTCAACTGTGTGTCAAAAACCACACTAGAACTTTCATTGATGTTACACTCTTCAAATTCAAATTACCAATGTGATACGTAAAAAAGATGTTATTCTTACTTCTGGTATATGTCATAACGTTACATTTATCCAAGTTGAGAGGCAATTTGTTATCTATCGACCAGTTATAGATACTATTCGGGTCCTCCTGTAGTTGGAAGCATTCCGACAGACTCGATACCGGTTTGAAGACCTTCAAATCGTCTGCATATGTCAGACTACTGGATTCAATCCTTTGGGCAAATCGTTGATGAATAATATAAAGAAGAGGGGCCCAAGGTTTGAGCCTTGGGGTACACTAGAAACTGTCTCGAAGGCAAACGAATCCACACCGAGATAGTTCACTGTCTGTAATCTTCCTTGTAAATATGATGAAAAGAAATTTAGAGCAATTCCATCAAATCCTACTTGAGCTAATTTGGCCAGCAGTAGATCATAATTCACCCTATCGAATGCCTTCGAGAAATCCATGTATATTACATCAACCGAGTGCCCCTGCATTAACTCGCTGTCTAAGAAATCAACCAGGGCTAATAAGTTAGTTTCTACTGATCAGTTTAACATACAACAATGTAATCTTTTCCTTTGTATTTCAAAGCACTCGGAGAATAATTTTATAAATATTAAATAATAATCATAATGCCCAATTCGCTGTGTTCCCGGGATTAGTTTCCGAATTTCCGATGATCCCTTACTCTCAATTGTAATCTCATTAACCCTATTGTATTTTAGTTCCATCTATACTTGAATTGTTTGTTTACTTCATAATTTTCTATCTGTTTGATAATGGCACTTCGATATTGAAACTAGTACCGTTTCCATGTTATCATTAAAAGTGTAATAAAAACAGAGTAATTGTTCCTTCAGTTAATCATTTAGATATGATATCCATTATAGATTTTATTTATTTTGAATAATGAGGTTGAAAAATGGTTTCTATAGCAATTCATTTCCAGGGTATTACGAACTATTTGTCAAATTTTTGAGACGGTTTTCTGGGTGTGACAACTTTACAGCGCGATCTGTAAAACTGTTCATAACATTTTCTTTTCAACTTGTTGGTGCAACTGATATCCTTGAGACCAAATTTCTGTATCAAAAACATCGTGGTAGACTCCACTTGAGTAAACCGATAATTACAATAAGAACGTCATATTGATTCCGGCACTATAAATATAAAGTAGAGCCCCGATGCTAGATTTTCATCATTACGAGGAGTAATGATATGGTGTCTAGTCGACATGATATGGTGTATTCTGATAGTTAAATATATGAAACAGAAACACTTTCAAATAAAAAAACAAAAATGAAACTTCAGTAAGAGAATTGGAACTATTAAATCGAAATTATTGAACATTTTTCATGACTTTGTGTAAATCCGCACATTCTAATGGCTTTATAATTACATAGTCATTAGACTGTAACAAAGTGAAACATGGATATTATACTTACGTACATAAGTGATTGCATCCACACTTCAATCTTTGATGCTAAATCAGGTCGTCATGTGGGATATTTGACTGGATATGTAATAATTATAGACCTCCTACGATGCTAAAGTAATTTATCGTTTCACTATTCCGAGCAATGATTTGCTATTCAGTTTGTTAACTTCAGGTTACATAACTAATAAAGTGATGAGCTTACGTTGAAAATATGAAACCAGAAGATTTTGGTATATATTCGGCGTAGTTCTATCTATGTTGAAAATTACCATGTTCCCTTGTTTACTCGAATACGGGACTACTCTCATCTGGAATTTTTCAAGGCGAGATATAGATACATGTCTATAGTTTTAATAAAAAATACCCGTGTAATAAATTTTCACAAACTTCGTTTTTATTAAACAAAACGTGACCTGTTTCACCACACGGTAGCTTTATCAAACAATGGTTTTACAAACTATGGTTTATTCCTTAATTATGAGAATTAAGATTAAGAAGGAGGGGATGAGTGAGGTACGTGTACAGTAGGATAAGAGTTACCTACAAATAAATTCAATAATGGAGAATTGGTAAAGTCTTTCTGATCATTTAAAAGGTTTCCTGTATTTTTAAACTTATCAATTTCAATTGTTTAATACTTTACTTTCAACTGACTTATGGAGAATCTCAAAATCATCTTTGGAAAGATGATCAGTTTCTTTAATATGGTTTACAACTTTTAAATCTCCTTTGTTCAAATTAAAATGTTCTTTAATTCTAGTTTTGAAGGATCTTCCTGTCTGGCCTATATAGAATTTATCACAATCTCCTCACTTTACCTTCTATACTCCCGATTTTTGATTTTTCTTATTCTTATCTTTGTTGTTTTTAATATATTTGCCCACCATATTATTTGTTCTAAAAAATGTGGTAGCTTTGTATTTTTTAAATGAATTGCATACATTATCAGAAAGTTTACCTACATACATTATTGATTTATATTTATCTTCAATTAACAGGAGGTATGTATTTTGTCCCGTGAAACTCAAATATTGCCACTTAAAACCCATTAGTTATAATTTCAAATTTGACGCATCCAGGGTCCAGTTTCTTTTAAATAATTTTTCATTATGAATGTTACGTATTCTCTCGGTGTTTTCCAACTTGTGGGTTGCGACCTCCAGGAGGGTCGCAAAGTCTTGCTTGGGAGGTACCGGTCGCAAACCAAAGCAGGTAAAAGTAAAAAGCAAGAGTTGTAGATCCTAGATTATGATAAAAACACATTGATTTAAGTGAGAAGGTTGTGCCTGTTCAATTTCTCGAATCGTGGTTCTATTTTTGAGACGCAAATCTTTTTCTAATTGGAGCCTACCTCTTAGTTTCTACGTTCTCCATTCAGGATAACGTTAGTTCACATAGGTAGGAAGTGGAGAATGGAACCAATAATTTCAAAGCTTCCCTTACCAGCTCTGGATATTCTTATTTTCTCTTCATCCAAAATACGTCAATATTTCGCTAATTAAATTCTATTTTAAGGACCTCTTTCTTCTTCGTGGTCAGTTCAGCCAGTTGTACTGACATATCCAAAAAAGGATTTAGTATCCATCTATTGTCAGCTTCATAATCCAGTTCTAGAAAGTAACTTAATAGTTTCACTTCCAAATTATGCAAGAAATGAGAGAACTTACTACCAACGATTGGTCCGTTGCAAGTTCTTTGTCAATCTTTTGAATGCAAGGGAAAGAATCGTACATGATTTTTCACAAAGACGTTGACCACAAACGAAATTTTGCGAGGAATCCTTTGATTTCATCCTTGGCCGTTCCACTGTTATCTTCTCTCACTTAGAGACTCCTCTTGTTGCTAATTTTAATAGCCAAACAGGTCCACAAAAATAATTCCCATATACAGATTTAGCATCTTGAAAGAACATTAACAATTCAGCTTTCAGTTCCAGATCTCGTGTCACTAGCTTTCCTTTGGATAGCCACCTGACTTCTGTGTGATAAAGGAGATTTTGATGGATCGAACCCATGCCTTCACAAATAATTCTAAACGGCCTTCGATAGAAAGAAATTCAAAATCACATACATACGATTACATTGTCTAACCTCCGACCACTGGGCATGGTTTGCCAACATAAAATTTTAAGGTCTGACCTCATTACTAGAGAATAATATAACTGAGGATAGTCTAGTAGTAGGTGAAGATTCTATACTAGAAGTACTACAGAACATTAACAACAATGAACAATAGGTCAAATGAACAAAAAACCAATATAACATTATCTTATTATTAGAGAACAGCTGAAATGACAAAGTATAAATAAAAATCAAAATATAATTATTTGGTAGCAGTGTCTTTTATACAGAACTTCACTCATTTTGAATCATTTTTTTCTTCTTCTTACAGCACTTTGAGAGCCCCCCTTTTGCCTTAATCCGGCGTTGTACATACTTATTATTATTATCACGATTGCCAGCAAAAACCATTTGTTGTAAATTTGCTGCAATATGTTTTGTATTATGCACCATTTACGCTAATTACCAATAAACGACTATTATAAACATGCCTATTATGACGTAGCGCATCGTAAACACGATGTTCCATAACAAACGATTAAATGGAATATAATAAATTAAAAAAACCTAGTTTAATGAAGAGATGGTTTGTGTGGAGAACTGGATTGTATACCCAATTTAATACGATACAAACTACTTAATTGTTATTTATAGCCCACAACTCTAATATTTCATTTATATTCGTCTTGTACCTTACCAACATCTCAATTATAATCTAACTCAGGAGTAATAAAATTGATTAGTTACCATAGCCATCGTTAACAAAATAACAAAGCCTTCTAGAACATTATTGTATTATTCAATTGCAATTACAACATATTTCCAAGAAAATCAAAAGAGTAAATAATCATCTTCATATTCATATTTATTTTGGCGTCGACTCCTCACAAAGAATCTAACTTTAGGGTTATTTAACAGTTTTAGTAAAAAATACACTCGTATATAAATATTCACAAACTTCGTTTTTAATAAGCAAAACGTGACATGTTTCACCACACGGTGGCTTTATTCAACAATGGTTTTACAAACTATCCTTAGTTTTCATGTTTCCAACTTAGATTGGTGGTTAAAAAACGGTTGGTTTTGACTTTGTCGCTTTGTTTGATTATTAATTTTTTCAAAACCCTAACTGAATACATGTCCGGATTGATAGCGTTCGTTATTAACCACTTACTATCTGCCAGTTTCTTTGATCCCCATTGAGCAATTTTAGAAAAAATTGTGTTGTACCCAATTCGGCCAGTTAGATTTCCTTGACGATCCATTTCATCCACAAAATACTCTACACAGGCTGCCCGCCATTTCTCAAAAAGAGTATAAAATAAAGAGTTTATGTTGCAAATATACACAGACATATACATACATTCGAAACTACATAATTTATCTATGTTGAGACTGTTAAACTCCTTCGAAAAACAACGAAAGAAATGCTCCAAAAATTGAGATTTGAATAATGATTTGCGGTAGTTAAAATACGACAAAATGGAGAATGCATTAGGTAGTTTGTTTTGCTATATGGTATGTGAAATATATTAATATTAGCCGAGCGGGTATTTCTTTGGGGAATGGGGAAATTAATTTGTGATAGTAAATCAGGACAGTTAACTAACCCATTAATGAGTTAGAATAAGAATTTTAGATCATTGTGATTTTTGAGTAATGTTGATTTTTCAATATTTAGGATAGATTCAACCAAGTCGTAATTGAAATTATATATATATATATATATATATATATATATATATATATATATATATATATTCTTTTGTTGATATTCTTGAACCATTTGTAATATTTGTATGTTTTCTTGGTATATTGGTTCGTATATATACTGATAATGAAATAAAAATTCTGTTTTGACGTTTCGACAACGTTTATTGCCTTTATCAAAATTGTTGATTGAAATTAGTGTTTCCATGTAATTTAGAAAAGAATAGATGATTTCGATTAATGAAATGCGTCTGCAGCCGACTTGTGTTTTAAGATCCAATTAAAACTGCAGAAAACATTGGATCGGTTGTGTGTGAAAGAGTAATGTATGGCTAACTACAATTTGAAATAGATTGAATTTGATTAAATACAAGACATTCCAATATTGTACAATTATAAATATCTATGAATTATTGTATGAATTAGTTACTCTATGATGAGTATTTCTATCATAACTATTCAAGTTTAAGATAATTCTATGGAATTTAACCTCAAAATTGTTATTCTATAGTGTCATAGTTAAATAATACTTCATCTTTTTTAGGTTGAATTTTAAATAGACAATGGAAAGTGGCACTTCAAATTAATAAAATTTTGTTAAGTTTGAATTAGATTATTGTACAGTTTCGAAAGATTGGAATCTATTTTGTCATTTACACAATTGTTCTTTTTAATTTGAATAGATTCTAATATCAAACGTTTGTTGTCGTTTGTTTCAATATTTAAAATTTTTGTATTGTTGTAGTCGAAAGTATGGTTAGTGTCTTTCACATGTTTATTGAGCGCAGTTGATGAATTTTTGGTATATTTGTGGCCATTTAATCTTTTTTCGAGGTATTGTGAAGATTGGCCAATATATACCTTTTCGCAATCTTTGCAAGGGATGGAATAAACAGTATGGGTTATTTTTTTGAAAGGTACGCTGCTTTTTAATTTTGTAAAGAGACTTTTCTGATTTAAATAACTCTTATGACATATATGTAGGTCATAAGGTTTCACTATATTACAAATTTTCTCTGAAAGTCCACTGATATATGGTAGTGATATGTAATGCCTATCATTAGTTTTCTCATTATTGGTATTGATTCCACCAAATGAGTTATAAAATTTATGAATTTTGTCTTTAGTTATCGAATTTACTAAATCAATGGGATAACCATTTCTTATTAAAGTTTCTTTTGTTTTTGTAATAGATATAGTTCTCAGTTCAGGAGAACTTAGTCGAATAGCTCTATCTATTAGATTTATAATAACATTTTTCTTATATTTTTTAGGTATATTAGAATTGAAATTAGTATACCTTCCTGACCAAGTAGGTTTGGTATACCATTTTGTTAGAATTTTGTTATCATTTGATTTTCTTACTAAAGTTAAATCTAAAAAATTTATTTCGTTATGATTTTCTAATTCAATCGTAAATTGTAACTTATGGTGAAAGGAATTGAAAGAATTCAAAAATTCATTACATTTGTTTTCAGGGATTGCAGCAATACAATCATCAACATATCTTTTGAAGAAGGCTATATTATAATTTAGTTGAGATACTACTTTTTCTTCAAGGAATTCCATTACTATTTGGGCTATGATACTTGATATTGGAGAGCCCATTGCACAACCATCTAATTGTTTATAACAATCATCTTTATATTGTAAAAAATTAGCGGTGAATGTATATTCTATAGCTGTTAAGAACTCATTCATAGGTAAATTTGTATATAGTTTTATTTCATCCCATTTATTTTGAATTATTTGTTTAGCTAATTCTAAAGGGATATTTGTATATAAAGATGTGACATCTAGTGATACTAAGATATAGTTTTTAGGTATTGTAATTTTGTTAATGAATTCCTTGAAATCCCAAGAATCTTTGATGTAAAATTCATTTTTGTAAGCTATGTTTTTTAGTATGTTGGATAAGTATTTAGCCATTTCATAAAAAGGTGATTGAATGCTGCATACTACAGGTCGCATCGGTATATTAGGTTTATGAATTTTGGGTAAACCATATATTTTTGGAGGATGAGCATTATGTATCGTTAATTGTCTATGAATGTATTTTGAAATATATTTCTTTTCAAACCATTTTTTTACTAAGTTATTATTTTTAGTTTGGTAAATATTAGTTGGGTTGTTATTTAGTTTCTTATATACTTCAGGATCATTCAACATTGTAGACATTTTATCCTCATATTCATTTGTGTCCATGATAACAGTTTTATTACCTTTATCTGCTTTTAAGATAGTAATTTGTGGGTTAGATTTGATGAATTGTTTGGTTTCTTTGAAATTTTTGATTGATTTGTTATTTTTATTATTAAATTTATTATTTTTAACTGTTTGTTTGAAATTAGTTATTGTGTTTATACATTTTGATCTTATCTCATTCGCTATTTGAGTAGGTTTTTTAGCAATTTCAGTTTCAAGTGAAGAAATTATGTTATTAATAGGTATTTGTCTTTCGTTATATAGAGTATTACTAAATTTCTCACCGAGAGCTAAAGTGTCTATTACATTTTTTGGAACATTTGTTTGAGATAAATTCATTAGCCAATTATTATCAACTATGAGATCTCTTTTGTTATTGTTATTTAATTTATTTATTTTCTCAATATTTCTATGTTTAATTTTATTAAAGTTTTTTTCAAATTTTTGAGTTTCTAATTCTAAATACGTATTGTAGATTTGAGTAGGTAGGATATTTTTCATTGTAGATTTGGTTCTGCCTATGTTATTTTCAGTTTGTTTTACATTTTTACAAGTGTCAGATATTAAGAGGTTTAATACTTTTAATTGAAACGTTTCTTTGAATTGAAGATAAGTATTATCTAAGTACTCACTATTGAAAATGATGTGATTATCATTGATTTTTAAAAATTTTGGTATTATTCTTAAACTTTTTAGTCGTAATAAGTATATTTTCCTATTTTTTTGATTGGCGAAGGTATTCATCATTTTTGAGAACGTTTTCAATAATTGGACGGTGTAGAATCCATAATCTTCTTCAATTTTCTTATAAAAAGCCATGATTATTACGATGTATGTATATTGATGTTGAGAGTAGTGTATTCTTGAAAAATAAAAAACCTATTTCTCCAGGCCAAATTATTCTTTTGTTGATATTCTTGAACCATTTGTAATATTTGTACTTTCGACTACAACAATACAAAAATTTTAAATATTGAAACAAACGACAACAAACGTTTGATATTAGAATCTATTCAAATTAAAAAGAACAATTGTGTAAATGACAAAATAGATTCCAATCTTTCGAAACTGTACAATAATCTAATTCAAACTTAACAAAATTTTATTAATTTGAAGTGCCACTTTCCATTGTCTATTTAAAATTCAACCTAAAAAAGATGAAGTATTATTTAACTATGACACTATAGAATAACAATTTTGAGGTTAAATTCCATAGAATTATCTTAAACTTGAATAGTTATGATAGAAATACTCATCATAGAGTAACTAATTCATACAATAATTCATAGATATTTATAATTGTACAATATTGGAATGTCTTGTATTTAATCAAATTCAATCTATTTCAAATTGTAGTTAGCCATACATTACTCTTTCACACACAACCGATCCAATGTTTTCTGCAGTTTTAATTGGATCTTAAAACACAAGTCGGCTGCAGACGCATTTCATTAATCGAAATCATCTATTCTTTTCTAAATTACATGGAAACACTAATTTCAATCAACAATTTTGATAAAGGCAATAAACGTTGTCGAAACGTCAAAACAGAATTTTTATTTCATTATCAGTATATATACGAACCAATATACCAAGAAAACATACAAATATATATATATATATATATGGTCATGTATCCATTTTTAGTTTAACAATATCGCGAAAATTAGGAACATCAAGCATCTGCATTAAAAGTGTAAGCGAAACCAGGGGTAAAAGATAGGTTGAAGGTTTATACAATTCGTAGTTCTCTTAAACGTAATAATTCCAGTCAGGTCTTTTGTATTGTACATCGTCGAGGTTATGAGGATTGAACACGCAATACTCTTATGTGCTTAGTGTCGTGCTCTCCCCAACCAATTTCTTAGTTCCATTCTAATTTCATATTAAATATTATGCTACCGTTTCCATTCTAGTTTCAGAAACTTATTATTGAACTGTAGAGATTGATCGCGATTAACTTTCATCACATTCGATGCAGTGTACACAAGGTCAATATAATAATGAGAATTTACAGTTTATTGGAAAAGATCAAGTACATTTTGGATTCAATGAATATATTTTTTTTCAATATTTGGCCAGGGATTGAGATTTTTTATATGTATATTATAGGGATTTCACTAGGCAAACTGCTCCATTACGTCGAAAGAAATATGAAACTTGGTAGAAAGAAGTTCAGCAGGTCTCGAACCTGAGAAAGAAATGGTGAGAAGTTTGAGCCAATATGCTCTAGATACACAAGGCCGGAGTGTTCGATTGTGACGACATAAGCTAAAGGCTATATCACAGCTGGTCACACGTACGTTACGACACAATGCTACAATATCGATAGTAAAACAAAAGTTTGTTCAAACGGGATTGCCAGACGTGAACTGAGGACTTAGTTGCTTCTCATTTGCATTATTAATCCTCCAACGGATTTGTGTGAAATTTTCCTAATAATATGTGATTCAAATTTAGCTGATTGAAATAATGCGAAATTATTTCTAAAATTCCGTCAACCGTGTATGACCATGCACTACGAGGGCAAGGTGAAAAGTTCCTGAAAAATAAAACATATGGCGCCACAATCGAAAATCCCATGTAACATTTGCGATCTACCGTCTTTAAGTAGAACGCATTAAAATTTTCACACAGACATGTCGTCTGTTCTGTTTTGACACCTATCGAAAGCAAGCAACCTTGAAGATTTTTGTAGGCATGGAAAAAAGTGAATTTCGCGTCTTGATTAAATATTATTTCTTGCGTGGAAAAGCATTACGCAAACCAAAGCATCGCTTGTTAAACATTATGGGGACTCTTCACCATCGATTGGACCGATTTACAAGTGGTTCACTGATTTTCGTTGTGGTAGCATGACTACGAAGGACGCCGAACGTTCTGGTCGTTCCATTGAGGTCACAAAGCAAGAAATCGTCGATAAAATCCTTGGTATGATACTGGACTATTTGCGAGTTAAAGTGTGCCAGATCACTGAGGCTGTGGGCCGAACGGGTACGGAACATTTTGCATAGATTTTTGAATATGAGAAAGTTATTTGCCAGATGTGTGCCGGATTTGCGACCATGTGACAACTTTGAGGCGATGTTCAAGGGCGATAAGGACTGTTTGCGCCGTTTCGTAACCGTGAACGAAACATAGATCCATGGCAACACACCAGAGACCAAAAAACCGTAGAAACAGTGGACTTGTCCAGGCGAATCGTACCTATTTCCAAACTTGCAACCCGTGCAACCAGGTTGTCAGGTCATTATCAGGGAATGTTCGTCAATTCTCACAAAAATGAAATAAAATTTTTTATCCGGGGTTTTTCGTATGTCTGACATATATTCCAATGAAATTATACCTGGAGTCTAGGATATCCTAGTTATCTAGGTCATCTTCAGGACACTTCCTTAAAATGTTTTAAACATGCAATTTCACTTGTTATCTTGGGGTTTTTGGGATCACTGATCACGATTCTAATGTCTAAATAATGCTGTAATTCACCTGGGGAACAGCATAACCTGCTTGTTACGTCATCCCTGAAAACTTTACGGTATAATTCGCAGTTGTGTATATAATGTTTTTTATTACAAAATTGAAATAATAAAATACATTATTCTCAAAATTGTATGAACAGTATAATTACTCATTTTTAGCAAGTGGTGTTCAAATGAATAAATTTTTTTTTATTAAAATAGAAAATATTGTAATGATGATCTTTAGAAATGTGTAGTATAGGAATCTTCCATTCCTGTACGAGATTACCTAAAATCCCTAAGTTATAGAATGCGACCTTATTTCTATTTAGTAATGTTATTAAGTATATATTTAGATCTCGGAGCTGACCCACAAGCTATATGTTTATGTTGTGTTAATATATTAAACATATTGTGTGGCACAGATACCTTGGATTCTTAGACTAGATAACTAGGACATAATAACAATAACATCACATTAGATTATAATATATATATACTTATGTAGGACATGCAATTTATTCATATAGATATAGTATTCATATTCATATAGATATTGATATAAGATATTCATTCAGGTGTACAAGTTATTATTATGTAGAGTGAGACTCTAAGTCCATAATGACGTCGAGCTCTACCTTAAGTAAAGTAACTCTTTTCTAAGTGTTCTGTTTCAATGAACTATGCCTCCACCAGGACCACGGGTCAGGTTAGGGCAAACCGCCCAACCTTAAGACCTCTTCCCCACAGGACGACCGTTGACAACTATCTAACTTTACATGGCGATCTCTGCCAGTCCCTCTCTTCAAGGGAAGGCAACTTGTTTTGGAATGGAGATCATAACTTCACATGGCGATCTCTACCAGTTTTTTTCTACGGAAAATAAGAAACGCCATGTAAAGTTAGATAGTTGTCAACGGTCGTCCTGTGGGGAAGAGGATCTTAAGGTTGGGCGGTTTGCCCTAACTGACCCGTGGTCCTGGTGGAGGCATAGTGGATTGAAACACAACACTTAGAAAAGAGTTACTTTACTTAAGGTAGAGCTTGACGTCATTACGGATTTAGAGTCTCGCTCTACATAATAATAACTTGTACATCTGAATGAATATCTTATATCAATATCTATATGAATATAAATACTATATCTATATGAATAAATTGCATGTCCTACATAAGTATATATATATATATTATAATCTAATGTGATATTATTGTTATTATGTCCTAGTTATCTAGTCTAAGAATTCAAGGTATCTGCGCCACACAATATGTTTGATATATTAACACAACATAGACATATTGCTTGTGGGGCAGCTTCGAGATCTAAACATATACTTAATAACATTACTAAATAGAAATAAGGTCGCATTCTATAACTTAGGGATTTTAGGTAATCTCGTATAGGAATGGAAGATTCCTATACTACAAATGATCTTTGAGTTTAAATATGAAAAATATTGAAGGAAGTTGGTAAAGAGGAAAAGAGATGCAATTAAATTTGTACTATTAATATGTTAATTTTAACCTATTGTGATGATTTTTCATTTACAGATGATAAAAAGGATTATATTCAATGACCATCCATTATTTTCCAATAAATCTACTAAATCATAATCACATAATGGGTCTTTTTTTCATCTGTGATTTACCTGTCCTTTTGTTTTACCGTGACTAATGAGAACTGCCAGTAAAAATCAAGTCTAAATTGTTTTCATTGCATTTGTTTTAAAATAACAAATATTTTCATTATTTCTATATTTTTTAGGAAGAAATAAAATTATGGCTTAGTTTAGTTTTACTACGATCAATATACCTACCTCATGGTGCATTTTATTAGGTTTGTTACAATTGGTTTTTGAATTTAATTTCATTTTAGAGGGAATTATACCATAAATTCTTCAGGGATGACGTAACAAGCAGGTTATGCTGTTCCCCAGGTGAATTATAGCATTATTTAGACAACAGAATCGTGATCAGCGATTCTAAAAAACCCCAGATAACAAGTGCAATTGCATGTTTAAAACATTTTAAGGAAGTGTCCTAAAAATGACCTAGTTAACTAGGATATCCTGGACCTCAGGTATAATTTCAATGAAATATATGTGATCAGCGATACGAAAAACCTCCGGATAAGGAGTTTTATTTCATTTTAGAGAGAATTGACGAGTATTCCCTGAGAATGACCTGACACCTTGGTTGCACGTGTCCCCAGATGTATTGTAGCCCTATTCAGACATCAGAATCGTGATCAGCAATCTCAAAAAACCCCGAGTAACCGATTTGGACTAATTTCAGCGGATATTCATTAAATACATACGTAAAAAAGTGCATTGAAAAAAATGCATTTTTGCACTCAAAAATGCAATTCAACATTTCTACTGAAAACAAAAAGCGGACAAAGTTTCCAGATACGTTCCAGAATATAATGCAAAAAATTGCTTCTCGATCTACCTTGGACCAAAAATTGTATACGTTGTTGTGCTTTATTTCCTCGACTAAAAATATACAAACTAAAAACGTGTACTTTGCTAACACCAGAAGACGGCCATGACACATACACTTGGGATGCTATGTAGATACCGCACCATCTTCGTGAATGGCACCATAGAGCCGTCTATAAGAAGTAACTTCACAAAGCTAGGTTTGGTTTATGTTAGTATATACGAGATTCAATGTTTGTTGTTTAGAGTCGTTGTCAAAAATTTACCCCTACAGTCATAACGTATACCCTTGGCTTTCGAGAGATGAAAAATTACTTCCGGTACTTTATCAGTATTTAAGCAACTGGGACAACATAAAGTGGAAAATATATATCTGAATTTGCATTATTTGGTATTTACCATTTTTCACCAGAATGTTTTATTCCGATACTTATTCGAAGATAAAATACTTCTTAAGCTCTCTACGTTAGTTGCGTGCAAGATGTTTATCGAAATTGATAAAATTCCAGAGGAACACGTATGAATAAATTCAGGAGCTTTGGGCAAATCCGCACAATTTCCGTCAGCATCTGAAAGGATTGGCTGGTAATCCGATACAAACGCGTGCATTTTCTTTAGATGTATCTGGATTGTTGTCTACAAGATCGCTATGGTTAAATAAGGTATTTACTATTGTATCTGTATAGAAGGAATAGTACGCATATTCGACTAACTACATTAATTCGTTATTGCGTGACCTGAGCATATATCCCTGTGCGGGCCTGACACGCGACGGGTCGACCATTCGTCGAATTCTGATTGTGGCAGGGCCACGTGCCATTGTTCCCGGTTCCCTCGCCGACGGTCGACGCTCGCTTTCCACCAGAAAATTCACTTCGGTAATTCCGTTTGATTTCTTCTGAGACTGCTCTAAGCCCGTAGGCAAATAACCGACATTTATACGTATGCTTTCCAACATTCGGCTATAATTCTCCAGAAATCGCAGACGCCATTGTTGACGTCGCGACGAAAGGAGGGGCCGACGGTTGCCTAGGAGATCGCGAACGGTTAGGCACTGTCTTGCATACAAATAATTGCAACTGCGGTCTTCGGTGAATAATGTAGAATACACGGGTCTGTAGACGCATTGCATGGAAAACTTCTTCGTTAAGGAAGAAAACAGTAATTCCGGATTGTATGTTGGTATACCTGTTGCTGTACAAGTATCAATTTTACGCATAAAACTTCTTGTTAAACTATAAAAGAGTTCACACTGTGGATACACTAACTGTAGTATTTTTATTAATACACCAAGTATTCCTGTTATACACACATCAAAAGCATCTAAGGGTCAAGCATATTTTGGGATTGTTTGTTAATTCTCGGAAATCCACATGGCATTATCGCGTTGCATATCTTTGTTTGTTATTTACACAATACTTTTTTATCATTTTGAACATCATGGCATGTGTTCCTCTTTTTTCCAACGACTATTCATTTTCTTCATGTCGTTCCTTGTTTCATTCATCAGACCAAATCAGATGTTATCCGACCAGCGAATGGTAATTATTGAAAATTTTGAGTAGTGTTGTTTGTCTAAATTATGGAACGTAATCACCTTCAGAGGGACGTGCACTTAAGGGCCATTGGAATGCTTCAAGCTGGAATGTCGCAGAGGGTTGTTGCCAATGAATTAGGGACTAACCAGTCCACTATAAGTCACTTATGGATTCGTTATAATCAAACTGGTGATGATAGAGAGCAACATACTGGCTGTACCAGAATATCAACGGCGGTACAGGACAGATTTCTGAGAATTCAAGCTCTGAGAAATCCAACCCACACGGCAGGTCAACTAAGTTTGGAACTCAGAAACGCTCACCATATACAAATAAGTGACCAAACTGTAAGAAATAGACTACACGAGTCCAATTTACGTGCCAGGCGTCCATGGAGAGCTCCGTCATTATCCAGAGGAAATCGCGAGGCCCGAATAGTCTGGGCTAGAAATCACATCGAATGGGGCGTGCAAGAATGGACTCCTGTGTTGTTTAGTGATGAATCGAGATTCGGTTTACGTCCAGATACTAGACGTACTCGTGTATGGAGACAACCTGGAAATGTTTGGAGACTTAGGACTGCACAGGAAATTTACAGCTACCGAGGCGGAACGCTGATGGTTTGGGGTGGGATCAGCATTGGCGGAAGAAGCGACCTCGTATTGCGGGAGAGGTTTGTAGTAGGTGAAAACTTCATCTTCATGCATGACAATGCGCGCCCTCATACCGCCGCGATCGTACGAGATTACTTAGATGAAAGTGGTATAAGTATTTTGGATTGGCCTGCTCAATCGCTAGACCTGCATCCGATTGAGCATGTGTGGGATTTGCTTGGCAGAAGAATTTTAAGGCGTAACATTCTCTTCCAGACACGAAATCAATTGTTCCATACTCTGGTTGAAGAATGGAATGCGATTGATCAGGAAAGCATCGATAACCTTATTCTCAGCTTACCAAATCGATGTAGGGCAGTTTTGAACAATCGCGGTGGACACACTCTGTATTAGACATTGACCAGTGACAATTTCTTTGCTCAGAATCCTAAGTGCATTGAATTCGAATTTTTCACTCTTTTCAGTTAGATTAAAGCTTTCAATTGATTTGCAAACTTTGTATGAAATTATAAATAAATTATGTGGCAAAAGATTATGTTCTACGTGGGTAACAAAAATTGTATTGAATTTCCCATTACCAAGTGACGAAACCCTAAAAATATCGCTGACCCCTACATTTTTTGATGTGTGTATATGTTTATTAATTATAACTTTTTAGGTTGCTGCTTGTAGCTTTTAGGTTTCGACAACACTACTGCCTTTCTGTTATTCCCCGATCTCTTCCCTTCCTATCGATGTGCTCTCCTTTAGATGTACCTTTGAGTATACATGCAACAACATATACAACATGCTTTTTTTTTGTTTACAAAACGATAATCCTTTAAATAAGTAGGGGTTCTAGTAATACGACCTGGTCGAGTAATACGAACGGGAACGTCTACACTAAATTCATTTTCCTTTAGAGGCTCTTGACAACCATTGAAGTCTTGAGAAATTTCATTTTCTAAATTATCTTCTTTCTGCAGACCAATTTGAAATTTGTTAGTCGAGTTCCTCAAATAGAATGAATTTTTTGTTAAAATTTCACCTTTATCATTTTAAATATCAAATGATCTAGGACCCACATTATTTGTGGAAGATTTTGTACTAATACATCCTCTCCCTCTTTGAAAGTACCTCTTCCTATAAATAAGAAATAATCACCCTAATCCACTAAAATTACTGTTAAAGTACCAAGGACCTTTCGGCTATCAAGTATCCATCATCAGAGTAAACCTTTACTATGATAATGGTAACTTGCGAATAATTCTAGAAGCTAACGATTGTAATTCTAACACGATAAAAAACTTTTGAAAAAACCTTTATAGAGTTTGGTTTGAATTGTTATCTTATTAGGATTATCTAGTAATTAAATTTACCTTTATATAAAATTGGGATATAGAGAACTGTTCGACACTCGAATTAAATCAATCAATTTGTAAATTTATTAAGTATAGATGGTGTAATTATTATATAAAGTACAATTTAGGTTAGAGCTGCAAAAGAAGAATAACATAAACATGGCAAAAAAATTCTTTTTTGGAGTGCAAATATAATTAAATTCTTGAGGAAACAAGCATTCACAAAACAATTATTTTAACTGAAATCATTTAATCCGTGCAAAAGTGGTAAAAACTTTAAAAAAATAAAGTTACATTTCACATATGCTAAAAGTTTTTAAGCCAGGATACTTGCATCTTTGACTCTAAGATCAACACACAACGGGTTCATTTTCATCTCCCGACAATCCCTCATTCTCACTACCATCCTGGATATTCATAACAGTAACTCTTTTAGAACCATTGAAGGTGTTTAGCTCTATAACGTTAACCTGAAACAAAGCGCGAATAAATACTAAAAAACTTTCCGAATGGATATACACCCATCATCGTATTTCACCACATCGCATATTGTCCCATATAGACATTATATTTTGTAATGAAATAAGATGAATTATAAAAGGAAAACTTCAACATCCAAACCTTTTCTAGATGATTTATGCTCTACGCGGATGTTTTTTATAGTTACAAGGATTAAACGTGTTAGAAAAATCGCAAATTGGAAACAGCTAATGAATTTACGGGCATAATGTGATACTTTACGGTTCACTTTGCATGTGAAATGTGCAGTTGTACAAAAATTATACAATTACTTAAATTATTTAGTATAGCAGAAGGAATATTTTGTATATTATGCCTTAAATGGTATTTTTGTAGAAATATTATCAACTATATTTTTGTTTTTACTAGCTGCGGATTGTGATGACAGTTGTTGAAGTGGACTTGCCACTTGTCATTTACTCTGTCACATAGTTAATATACAGAACTGTTTACATAGCAGTTGTAATTGTATATATCACTGCCTAATGAGCATATAACGCATATGGGGTTAACAGCCTTCGGCTAACGGCTCTGATCATAATAGCTCCTATTACGCCCTTAGTATATAAATAACTATAATGCATACAGTGGCATAATAATGAATCATGTTCATAAAACAATCTTTATTTTATAAATTAATATAAGTAACTCTCTATGTAACATCACATATCCCATTGCCGAATATCGGAATCAAGAGTTCAGGATACCTACATTAATGCAATCAAATGGGTATAAAAAAGGCCAAACCCGTAAATTCTTGGGAAATGGATCGATTTTGATGGGACAACGTGCATTCTCTTCAGAATGTCATCAGAAAAAACGTTGACCACAAATAAAGTTGCGCAAATTATTTATATTGCTCATAAGCAAATAAATAAACAATTATTAGCTCATTTTTGAGACAACAAGAATTTCTAAAAAATGCGAAATTTGACCGATCTGAAAACAACAATAAACTCGACATTTTGGTCAATTTCGTATATTTAATAATAAGTATAACTTGTTTATAACAAATTAGCAAATTTGTGGGTAACATTCGACGATATTGACTACGTCATGTGGCAAATGCAAATGTTAAACATGTAAATGTCAAAAGACCTATTAAAATATGTGTTCCTTTTTTCATAAGTGTCCTGGTTCCTGGAAGGCAGTAGAAATAATTTTTCTATAGAATTTGGCCAAGCATTGTATAAATCCATTATGAACAATAATATCAAACAATCGAATGGACTTCCCCCAAACACCTAATAGAAATGTGTTGAATGGATTCTGAAAAGCATTAGCTGAGGAATTCGGCGAGTATTACGATACCACGCAACTTCATTCTTGCGTACGTAGACAGAAGTAAATCTGTTAGTCAGCTGATCGTTGTGTGACGGATTGACAAACGGTACATAAATATACAAAGTCCACGCAATAGCGTGCGCCCAACACTCTAGGATACCGGAACACGCAAACTTGCTTAGTGTTGGGCATGTGAGATGGTGTCTAAGACGAATACATATTTTCGGTGTAAATCCGTGTCTAAGGTTGCACTATTTAATTGAAATATACTTTTATTTATTTCACTTAACATACCGTGTAAATAACCGTACATAATGGAACTGACAACTTATTTTGCAAATCATGCAATATGTGCTTGTGAAGCATGAAATACCGTGTCGTGACACATCTAGTTGGAGCATTCTTTTTAAATTGATGCTCTGTTCTACTAAACTGATTCGTGTGTAATCCAAAATCAAGGCAACTTGGCTCAATAGCACATTTCTATAAATTGACCTGTTAATGTAGTTTCTAGCTATTTTTCCCATTGCCCAACTTCTTTTTGCAATGGCATTGAACGCCAATATATGTTTATGGTCCAATTATATCGAAAAATGTGATTTCCCAAAAGGCAACCTCAACAATAATGACTCACTTACTCAATCGATGACTTCTCCTCGTCCAGAACATAGACAATCCAAGATCCTCCTAGATACATTCAGGAAAGAGGATGTCTTAGAAAGCATAAGGGGAAGTATAGGAATAACTTAAGAATCATAACAAGACACTGCAAACTCAACAGTTATATGAGAAGAAATGGCGCATTGAGGGTAGATTCTGCTGGTTCGGAGGAAATACCGATATATCTGCTCTCCGATTGCCTCTCGAGAAGGAAATACTTTTCAACATAATTATAACACGACCACGGGAGCATATAATTTTTTTTTGCGTAGAGGAGTGGAAATCTTGCGGGGATTAACAGTTAATTTTGAAGATTTTCTCTTGATTAAATTATTTATTAGCGATACAGAATAGCCGTTATGTATCGTAATGATTCATTGTAAATTTCATATAATTACTATAATGTGTTTTCTCATTGTATGTTTTGATAATGAACTATAAAGATCGAAATTGCAATCAGCTTTCTTTTGAATAAAGTGTTATTCAACACTTGTTTTGGTTGTACCAGAAACTGATTGTTTATTTTCAATTTTTACTTCTCGAAAATGTTCACCATATCTTGTTCAAATATTAATCTTTGTTCGATCAATGACGTAAGATTTCCACACACTCCTCACATTGAATTTTATATATTCTTGATTTTATCTAATCTGGTACTTTCTAAACCATATTTCTATATGTTGTTAACATTGATGACTGGTCGAATATATTGAATTCAAAATAGAGATTATCGAATTTATTAGGTGTGACAAAATAAGAACTCAAACTTTTCTATTTGTTCTAAATTTAATGTGTAACTTCTAACTTTCAGTTAGTTCTTTAAAATTTTGTTGTCAGTTCAATATTATAAAACAGATAGCAAATAACAATAGTTTAGACAACAATATGAAATAGATAGTATGTTGGAAAAGAAATAACCAATATGAATTCATCTACTTCTACTAAAATACTAAGTCAACCTTTGAAAAATAATAGGAGTTAAATTGTGGATCTTGTCCAAACTTTTATGTAGGTCAAAGTGGTTAGTCTTTCTCTAGTATTGTGATATTGTGACATTTTGATAAACATTTGTTAGAGACAGGTCACTAATTTAATCAAAAATTTGAAATCTTACTTGTGGTAATTAAAGGTAGACTCTTAGATATTTTAGAATACTCATAAATTAATAAATATAAGCACAGTAATCTTTAATTCAATAATCGCGTAGATTTTTCAAACTGTCCGCTTCTTAATCTCTTCCCACATAAACAACTTGTCGCAAACTAATTATTAGATTCTAATCCCTTTGTGTAAACGACCTGTATTCTTGTAATTCGTAAATTATCTGTAAACAATCTGAATTACTAATCAATAAGTCAGCCCCTTGGCCGTTTTATCTTTATGTATAAATAGCTAGTAACTACATTGAAGTTTAAGTACAGTACAACGCGTCAGTTTTTGTGGTAGTTGGCAAATAATTGCAGTTTATTCTATAACCATCAAGAGAATTACCATAAATATGCTAATGAATGTGAAGCTAATGATATAAGGAATTCATTAATGAGGTGAACTAGTACTACTTTAAAGTGTTTCAACTTTTTTTATTTTGTTAAAAAATGATGCAAAGTTACCTATAAAAACCATTATATTTGATAAATAAGCAGTGTATATGCAAAGTTAACACTTTTAATAGGTGTGAATGACGGTTCTTTGTTTTTGGTCGTGAGGAGAATTAAACACTCTTATTAGATCCTAGATCGTAACTTTACTTCAACCATCAAATAAGTGTAACAGCTTATATGCTGGTGTTTGTCGTTCATCGGTTACTTATTTCTACCCTACGTCTCGCCACTTGCTTCCGCTCATCTCTGCGCACAATCGCAGTGCTCGTTCAAATACATAACAATAGGTTCATTATACCTCTCTAAACATTTTACAACAATTGAACCTATGAGAAATGTCTGAAATAATTAAACATAACGGGTTTTTAAGAAACTTCATTTACAAATGATATAAAATGATATATTGACTATAATCAATATAGCGGCGTGCGTCAAGTTTTAGTTTTTGAATCCGTGGAAAAACGGGTATTTTGATGGCACCTAAAATCTTTTTGGAAGGAGTTACTTTGCATCAATGATGACCAAATGCGAACAGTGCTGCCGTAACACTCCCTCAAAAAATCCCTTAAAAGTACTTTTTTCGTTTTCATGTTGGATTTTGGATTTACGCTTTTGGCGATATTAAGGATAGTTGTTGAATAAATAGAAAAATATGCTTACATTTTATTTGTCCAAACTTTCAAACGGAAAAATATACTCAACAAAATAGATAAATAATCAAAAAATAAAACAAAAAACATGCTTTAACTTAACTTACTTCTTTGGCTTGTACAAGAGATTGGATTACAAAGTACTAAATTAGCTTAGTGATGAAAATCTGGTACCTAACTAAATACTTCGATTAGTTTCTTTCCCTTGTCTTTATTGCACTTTTTTCTTTGATTTTCAACCATCTAAAAAATCATCATTACTTGTATCAGGTTTATTAAATTTTGTAGATTTTGAATTCCCAATTCAATATTCAATGAAAATAGGGAAATGGAACAATAAAGTACAGAGCTGAAGATTTCAAGATGCCAAAACACAGTGCTCCAAGTCTTGATCACGGAACAGGTACATTTCCAATGTTCAATGAAAAAATAAATTGAACATTTCTAGAACACACAGTGCTTCGTGTCACAGAACAGGTTCAAAAAATGTGCAAAACAGAACACCAGTGAATTATGATGTGTTTTTGTGTATAATTTTCTGGCGTTCCTGCATATTTTGAGAAAATAGTACTTTGGTAAGTACAATATAGTACCCAATTCGGTACAAAAGTACCCGAACGGTAGCAATAGGTAAATGCGAAGTTTACACCATATATCCCAAATTTCCCCTAAAATCTTGAAAATCACAGAAAATAATGAATATGTTTTTAAGACAACATGGCAGGTTTGTTCATGGATGAATTTTATACAAGAAAAGAATACACTTAACTGTAGATGACCCTTATAACCAGAATAACATATCTAGTTTTACATAGCACAAATCGCCGACGCGCTGTTTCTCGAATTAACAGGCAACATATGTTTTAACTTACCGTCATCTAGAAACTTGTACAGTAATTTATTGAAATAGGTCACTGTATAGTATGGAATGCCACCTTCGTAGTTTCGCTAAAGCTTCTCATAACATTAATAGATGTCGATATCAGTTTTTCCAGACGCCGATGCCCCTACAGGTGCAAAGTATCACCATTTTAAGTTACCATTGTTCACCTGAAAATGCCACTGTGTGGTGAAACATGTGATTTGTTTTATTGTTACAACAAAAGTTTAGTTTGAAATTTTTCTACAGTATATTTATTATTCATTGTAATGTTCATTTGTATCATATCTATCACTTTTGCATTATAATGCAAATTGGTAATTAATCCCTTCCAATAATCTTTTTATAAATAGATATTACTTCAATTAATTAGTGTATTTTGTTTAGAAATTGACAAAAGTTCAATAAACCTAGTGATAGTGATAATTAACAGATATTTTCCGATGCAAGGTATTGTATTTCATTTTTTGAGTTAAAAGCAGCCATTATTTTTTCATGAATTTTTGGTAAAATTAATCGAATTACCTGTGAGAATTTGATCGAAATGCGTCCTCCACCTCCTCTAAAGTAGCAATTGAATAATTCTTCCATTTTCCTATGAACTTAAAACTTGGATATTACATACAAATGTAGCAGTGATGAGTAATAGGGTGATAATATTTTTAATAACCTAACGTATACAGGGGAGTTATGTTTCTTGGCGCCCGATATTCACCGATCTATCGTAATTATCAAGCCGTACAATGAGTAATCACCTTTATTATGTGCAATAAAATTTCACTCCGAGGTTGTAATGAACGGGAATGACCAATAAAACAAGGCACTAATTTCAATTTAATCCAGAAACGTCATCATATAAAAACAGCGAGATATTCCGTTAAAAGTAGAGAATAATAAATAAAAGGGTTGTCCGCGGCGTGAGCTCATTAACCCGGGGCCAGGTTATTTACGATCGGTCGCGTCTCCCCCTCGTCGCCGGTAATTATTTTACCTTATCGCACTCAGGAGCAGCGACTAGATGCGCCCGTCAACAGAGGACGACCTGCAGGAGTAGATGACTTGCTGGCGCGACCGATATCGGGCAAGCTCCAATAAATTCTCCGTGCTTCATTAAATGTGAGATTTTGTTACAGATACATTAGCTGCAAGAACAAACATAATTCCAAGTCGTATTCGATCCTACCCACGCTTTTAACACCTCGCTACTGTTCCAGAATAAATGATGTTCTCACCAAAGATTCCGCTGATAATTTCGTTCAACACTATTTGCCACTTTCGTTTTGTTACAGTTGCAATTGTTTTGTTTCTCTGCGTCGCAAATGGACACTGGACAGTTGGATTGAAGAGTTCCCTGGGAAATATAAACGCTTATAATGACTTGCCGAAAATCGTTTTGAAACCTTCCAAATACCTATATCTACCTAAGCATTTATGAATTGTAATTTTTATTTATATTAAGGGCCCCACGTTGGGCGCCAATTGTAACGATTTGTGTATATATTGATTTTATTTTACCCCACTATTGGGCAGCTAATTGTTATGAATTCAAATTTTGAAATTCTTTTCCCACACATTGCTGGTGCCAATTTGTTATGATTTTTTATGTTTTGAAAGAGAGTATTGATTTGATCTGTATCCTTGGAAGGACTATGACAATCCCCGGAAAACCTCACTATTCATTCAGGCCTGACGAGAGGGAGTTGAAGATGGTACAAATTATCGGGGCCCGGGCGTTTGGGAAGCCCGGGGCGCGGCAACTAGTTTTTACAAATAAAAATAATTGTGTTTTAAATATATTCACAAGATTTGAAGCAGGTAAAATAATTGTTGACATGTTTAGTGTGTTATGGAGATTTTTTAAGTTTTAGAAGCAGGCCAATTGTTTTCAAAATCATTACGACGCAGATATCAATTATCAATTCAAAGAGGAAATAAAACATCTTAAAAGCATCTTTTCTACAAATTTTCAGGATTTAATATTTATTAAAATTAGATACCTTGTTTCCAAATATAGTTATCTATAACATTCAGACTTTTCTGTACTCTCCCTGTAAACCGTAGCGCAAACAGAACGATCTTTCAGTATTTTGATACGTAAATAAAATGGGACTTCCCGGCAAACAATCTCGTCTACAAATATCATCAAAGTATGGTACCTACATAAAAAAAAATCTATTCACCTTTTAGAATAGGAAAAATTTTTTTGCTCATGTTTTGGAATAAGTATAATATCAAAATCAGTGTTCACGTTAGTGGATGTTCACTTTATGGTATGTTCACATTACCGAGACTCTACTGTATATGTACCAAAGCTGTGGATCCGGGAAATGTTTTCATGGAACGCTGATGTGACGTTGTGATTCGCAACGTTTGTCCGAAACTATTAGTTTGTAATGTTACTGATCGATCAAGACTAGAGAAACCTTACCACTCAAGGTCTTAGACCAAGGATTGTGTTGAATGTTTGTAATTTGAAATTACAATTATTCCCGTGTAAAATTCGATTCAAAAATTATATTATTTGTCTAGGATTAGTTATTGATCTAGTTAAAATCGTAATGGCTCCGAACAGGTTGCTGAGTCCAAGTTACTGAATCCGGCCCTGTGTCCTAACATGGGAACGTACAAACTACTTCCCTGGCTGATTCTTCGAACCGATATCGAATTACAAAGGAAATATTTATGAATGGAGGAAAATAATGCAATATTCGACGTGGTATCCCAGGGAAGCCTTTGTTTCAAAATTATTCACTTATCTTACGTTATAATATTTATGCGAGATAATATATGTTACGTAGATATTCTTCTTTAATGTAGTAGTAGTAATAATAATTATTATAAAGTGTATTGACCATTAAGGTATAAGTAATTATAAATGTCATGATATCAGTACAATAAAGTACAGTAGCGCACCTGATTTCCAATGGAAATGGTGTGGTGCACAATAATTAATATTTGTGTATTAATAATTACAGACTATGACGAGTCACGTTACAAGTAGTATGTTTATAAGAGTAAGTATAATCCACAATAAATTATATTACGTTATATTAACTATGTATTATACCTATTAACATTAGTAGTAAGTACGTAAAGTAGGTATTGACTATTTATATTTTATTTGTATAATATTAGTAAATATAAAGGTTTTACGTTTTTTACCGAATAGTCTTGATATATGTTTTGTTATGTTTAATTTATAAATTTGTCACGTCTTAACTTTATGACTAATAATGGTCCTTAATTCTTTGTTTTTATAAGTAAACTCAGCAATATTAAAGATATGTAATTGTTTCAGGTTAAAAACATTACTCTCCATAATATAATTGATCAGTTGGTGTCCTAATCTTCGTATCTATTTTTTGGTAATATCATCTTTTTAAATAAACATGCATATGTACCACCCCACACAATATTTCCAAAAGGAAGAACTGATTCTACCAACGATTTATATGCAATTTTTGAAATTTATAGAACGTGTAAAATATTTTTTTTGAGTCTGTTGGTGATTATCTCGTTTTAGCTTATGATTTATAATTAATTCTAAATATTTAATATTTTCTGGTTTGGGTATGACCCTTCTACAAGTACAATTATTTAAAGCACATTTTGAGTGAAACGTACTATTTTGTAAGTCTAGTTTATTAACTATACTATTTGATAAATGTCATGAATTTGGTTAAGCTGAAATTTAGACTTAGTAAGTTGCCATCCGGCCAACATTTATTGGTTTTAAGACGCTTTCATTTTTAACTTGATTCCAGGTGTTACTTCTAAATAGTAGGACATGAAATGTTCAACATTTCATTGATGTATATAAAAAATGATTTGGATCTAATACTGTTCCCTCTGGTACCCCAAATTAAATTTTGTTTATCGTACTCAGAGTCTTTTGATTCGCGATCAGTAACTTTTGACAAGTTCTAATATATTGCCACGTATGCCATACGATTCCAATTTCAATTCTTCTCAGTTTGAAGAACACAAATAAATCTGGATTGAATTAATGTTTGTCCATAATTAACTTATGTATTATTATTAATAATGACTAATACTCCTAAAATTGGTATTGGCACTGTTCTAAGATATCATAGATTGACATCCAGCGGTTATTTCTAATTTCTGGGGTAGGTATGAGAAAATTGGTCAATCAAACTTAGTAACTTTTTGAACTTAATAGTGGCTTCTGTGAGTCGGAAAAAAGGCCGAAAAAAGCACATATTTCAGAGCCTAACGAGACTCTGTCCTTCCCCCCCCCCCCCGTTTTCGCGGATGCTGAACACGACGGCGGTGGTTTAAACTCTTTCTGAGTTGACCGTCACCACCAAACGGCCAAAAGGGTGAAACGCGGATATAACGACATATTCCGAGAAAAACCGCGTCACCTCCCGTTTTCGAGGATGCTGAACACGATGCCAGTACTTTGGAATTTTTCCGAGTCAACCTCACGCTTTAAACGGCCCAAAACAACCCCCAAAAAGGGTGAAACGCGGATATACCGACATATTCCGAGAAAAACCGTGTCACCTCCTTTTAAATGACAGAAAGACTTTACCAATTCTCCATTATTAAATTCATTTGTAAGTAACTCTTATCTTACTATACACTTACCTCACTCATCCCCTCTTCCTTCTTAATTTTAATATTTAAGGAATTAGCCATATGTTGTAAAACGATGGTTTGATAAAGCCACTGTGTGGCGGAACATGACACGTTTTGCTTAATAAAAACGAAGTTGGTGAAAATGTATACAAGTGTATTTTTCATTAAGACTATATAGATATGAATAGTCAACAAGTAAGCACCAAAACCATCCAAAGCTTCAATAAAATAAGCAAAAATTGTGACATTTTCAACTCTACTCTCGAGGAAAGCATATTGTCAGGTTTTGAATTGTTTAACTTAAACATAAATTCCTAAGTGTAATGTAAATTCCTAATCTGTTTATTATCTTGTCATAGAGTTGGATATTATTTTATGTTTGGCAATAAAGATTAGTATTATTATTATTTTATTGTTTGTTTACAATGAGAAATTGGAAAAAAAATAATCTGCCATATGTAATAATTCATTGACTTTGATTATAACAAAGAATAATTCATAGAGTGTTTTATCTTTTCATTGAATGCACATCAAGTTGATAATAACTATTACTTGAAAATTATACGTCGAGAATGCGGTAAAGACAAGTAAGACTTTCTATGAACTTATCAATTAGCACAATTATTCTCGTGAGACAATCTTCGTTAAATCAAACTTACAATAATTTACATGCAATTAAAAATATTAATTATTATTTAAATAGTTGTGGCATGTTCCGTGACGGGTTAGAATTACAGATCCGATAAACGTGCTCCTTCCTAACCGTTCATGCGCGTATGACAGCCCATTCATAATACAAACTTCATTATTTGAAGATTATGCTAAATATCCCGCGTTTGGGAAATTATGTATGAGCATTTGCATTTTTACGATAAGAAAAACCCATTAGACTTTAACTTTAACATAGCCACGCGTCCCATTCTTTAATCGATCACTTTAATGAGGTCGTATTGTGACCTCTAAGGTTATACCCTTAATATTGACAGAACAGGTCCTACTCGAATGTTACATATAATAGAAGTTTAGCTAGACATCTTAAGGCAGTAATGCTGTGATTATTTTGGATTTATTCACTACTACCACATTTGACTATGCACAATCAACTTGCACCTATTAATTAAAAGTTTTAATGGTGACTGTCACGAGATTGCTGAATAGTTTATTTATGTACAGTTTCGTGTTTCTCATTTTGATCAATTTAATAATACGAGTTATAAGTTGCGGCAAACATGGGAAATAAATAGGAAGCTCAAGCAAGGAATGCTGTATAAAATACATTTTGACTAAACAGCTTAGAAGGAAGAGGTAATTTTCAGCTATGTCTATTCACGATAAGAAATGACGTCACAGCAGTATGTGGCACAGGATACAGTGTTGTCATACCTCTGCTTCCCCTTGTGGTTATTGCATAATCACATTGAAATATTGAATATCACTCTCTGTTCTACTGGGTTGCCGCCTCAACTTTGTCGCTTACTATCGAGTTTTCTCTCAGATAGATCACTCCATGTGGTGGTTGACGGACTATCCTCCGATACAATGGCTATCAACGCTGGTGTTCCACAGGGATCTGTCTTGGCACCAACTTTATTTATGCTTCAAATTAACGATCTGCTGGAAGTAACCACATGTCCCGCCCACAGCTTTGCAGTTGATGGCTTTCTCATCTAGAGCCCCTATACCATACAATGAACTCAGAGGAACGAGACAGGAACAAGTTGACGCAATTAATGGACATCTGGCAAAGATTTTGAAATGGTGATCTGATAGTGTAGTAGAGTTCAATGCAAGCAAAACTCAAGCTTGCGTCTTCTCCAGGGAGGCGGCTCCCACAATCCCTAATATGATGAAGTCAGATTTAATTATATTAAATCACAGAAAATAAGAACAAAATTTGGAATCCCGCAAGGAACAGTATTAGGACCACTTCTATTCATATTATTTATAAACGATATAATATTAGTTAACAATGAATGTAGTATACATTTATTTGCGGATGATATAGTTATTTATTTATCTGGTGTTGATGTAATTTCCTTAGCTAATAAAATAAACAATATCCTTGAAAAATTTTATTTATGGTTTTCAAACAATAATTTATTATTAAATACAAGTAAGTGCAAATTTATAGTTTTTGGTGATAACACTCTGACTAAAGAGAAACAAATAAAAATTAGTCTGAATGATGTTGAATTACAAAGATTGGATAATATTAAATATCTAGGTATTATCATTGATAATAAATTAAATTTTAAAGAACACATAAGCTATTTAACTAAAAAAATTGCTAAAAAAGTCGGTTTTGTATATAGAATTTCTAAACATTTAAGTAATTGGGCCAAACTCACAATATATAACACCATCATCAAACCACATTTTGAATATTGTGCTAGTGTATTATTTATGTGCAATGAAACAGATATAAAAAAACTACAAGTACAACAAAACAAATGTATGAGATTAATTTTAAAGTGCAATAAAAGAACATATATAAAAACCATGCTGCAAAAATTGAACTGGTTATCTACAGAAAAGTTAATTCTGTATAACACATTAATATTTATTTATAAAATAGTTAATAACATATCTCCAGTGTATTTAAAAAGAAACATTGCAAATGTAAGTAGTATTCATTCACACAATACAAGACAAAAAGATCATATCATTATTAAACACACCAATTTGATGAGCACTAAAAGGGGTATTTTCTATAAAGGTATGATTGTATTCAATAATTTACCAATCCTTATAAAAAACACCACATCAATAAAAATATTCAAAAAACAGTTATTAAAATATATTCATTTACAAAAGGTTAATTGATAAAACAGAACACTTTTATATATATACGTAGGTGTATATATGTACATGTATATGTGTATGTATGTACATATGAGTAGGTATATGTGTATATAGGTATGTATGTGTATATGATGCTTTAATTATTATTATTGTATGATGTATTCCTAGAAACTCATTTATACATTATATATCAATTGTATATATGCTAAAAATAAACTAACCTATTATTATTGAACTATTCCATCGAAGTCTTCCATAACAATGCCCGGGATCACCACCAACAGCACCCTCTCATGGGACGATCATGTGACGTCCATTGCGAAAACCGCTTCACAAAAACTTGGTTTTCTATTCCGTGCCATGAGCTACTTTACATCCCAGCAGCTTCTCATAATCTATAAAGCATAGATTCGACCAGGCCTGTAATACTGTTCACATTTTTGGAGTTTGGCTCCCAAACATACGCTGAAGCTCTTGGATTCTATCCAGAAGAGAGCTACTCGTTTGATTGATGATGTCACACTTACAAGATCATTGACCTATCTAGAACATCCTAGAAAGATGGAAGATCTCTCACTTTTCTATAAATATTTCCATGGTTGGTGTTCATCAGAAATCTCGTCTGTTGTTCCACCATGAGAGATTCCAGATAGGCGGACTAGACGAGCTCAAACTAGTCACCACTTCACTGCCAAACAGAAGACATGCCGAACTTCTTCCTAACAGACTTCATTTTTTTAACGAACAGCGAAGTTGTAGAACTCTTTACCTAGTGAGGTATTTCCCTATGCCTATAACCTCCAAACCTTCAAGAAAAAAACGAATGCCTATTTTCCACTGCTGGCTCACACGATGTTCTTCGAACATTGTAGGTTCCCCTCTCGTGTAGTCTAAGTATAAAAAAAATGCTATAGTTCTGATAAATATTGAACTTTAACCAATAACACAAAATTATTCAGCTTATCAAACTGTAACTTTAACATTCCCTTCAACTGTAACACCAGAACTCTATTAAATTTGTAAAGTGTACACGGTTTGTTCTGTGTCGATCAAAGAGTTCGATTCCCACATCATTTATTTCCAAGTTGTATTGTGACGTGCTCTGAACATTGATAGACCGTCAATGGGGGTCACTTCCATTAGATATTTGTTGGTGTGAACTCACTTTTGTATATTTCTGGAATATCCAACGAGAAGGGTTGTGTAAAACTTATGTTTTAATGCCGAAATTCTGGGATTTTCCTTGCGTTGAAATTATGAACATCATTCGTCATTCTCGATGGTAAAGGGATTATAACCTACATTTAAACACGCTATGAATCGAATACCACAAACGGTAAACGGAACATGAAAATTAAATATTAGTTTTGGAAAGGAACGAACCCTGCTATGTTATAGAGGTAATTATCTTAGTATTCTAATTTCTACTTGAACAGATCATTTTATTTCAGACATAAGATTATTTATCGTCTCAGGGTGTATCTGTCAAGAAATAGATATCTTAATTTCTGCATGGTGTACAACTTGGAAAGATTTGGCACATAGTGCATTGAATAGATTAGATCAAGCAGCATCGTGTCTGTTGTATTTCAGATTGAGTAAAGAAAAAAAATCTAAGTACCATAGCGGCTTAGAGGCTAAGTCAGATGTGAAACTAAAGCTCTCAAAGAAAAGTGTAAATATAAAACATTTTAGCTATTGAACTAGTAGCATCTTATTGAACACATTAAAGTGACACTTCAGTCACGTGGTACATATGCATTTTTCCTTGCATCGCAGGGACTAAAACTTATTAAAAAATATTCAACATTACCGATTCATATGAAATTTTGTGAATAACATTCTACTTGTTGAAAATATTATTCACATTCGTTATTGGAAAGTTGTTGAAAAGAAATGAAGAAAATAGTAAATAGAAAAAAGGTCGGTCTCCCCAATATTTGTTTTTACCTGGACCCTTGTAACTGAAATGTTATAGTCCCAAGGAACTAAATGTGGCACTTTAGTCCCTAAAATAAAATGATAGAGTGTACCTAATTTTAATTTCATATTTTTACGTTTTACATTTGTAGCTCCCATGCTGAAATCTCTTCTGTAATAGCATGTAAGGCTTTATTCTAATTGTACATTAATCGTATCTAGGACAAAAAAGCAATTCTTAATTGTGCCCTTTGACCATCGTGAGCCTTTTCTCCTGCCATTCTTGGGACTTTTCTTTTCTTTTACGTGTTTCACGAAGGATTGGTTCTATTTCAGCCTCTTCAGTTGTGATTTTTCCGGTATTTGATGAACAATTTTTACTCGGTAGGATTTTATATCATTTAGAAATCCCCCCTTATTAAACTAGCACTAGCGACATTGATATTCTGCTCCAAGCTAAGATAGACCAAGTTCAGTTTTGTCAACACTTGGTCTCAACATATTAGGTGAATTTATTTGCCGTCCCTTAAGGTTGACGTCCGTAGCTGCAGCCATCTTTGTTACCCCCTAGTTACGGCTCTGAAAATCATAAATCAATTAATAAATATAGAAAATCAGGTGTTTACAAACTTGTATAAGCTACAAAAATCTTGGCTTCGGGATGAATTCCGCGTCACAATAGCCCGAGGCTTGAACTGAAACTAGAACTGTTCCAGTTCAAGCCTCAAGCCTGCTCTGAAGATGCCAGCTGTAATGGTGGGCGAAACGTTGGCATTGAGTCATGCTATTGTGACGCGGAATCTATCCGGAAGCCAAGATTTTTCAAGCTATCGGCGGAAGTCTAATATTCATTGAATGTACTAGTTGCAGTTTTAATAATAAATAATAGAGATTTATTGACAGAAAACCATTTATTTGATAATGTTACATTAGTTGTAAAATTAGATCTTTGGACATCATTGTGAACGTTATTTTTTGTTTTTACAAGCTTTCTTCATCATTTCAATGTTATTCATTTTGCAAATAGATACTGTATGTATATAGGCTCAGTCATCTGAGTTATTATTGGATACATTTTGGTTCTGAAGGAGCAGAATGACAGTAGTAAGAGTTTGAATTCTTCCTAATTTGAAAATTGGCTTTGTAATATTTGGTCAAAACAGATTATTATGAGCCAGAGACGAGTGTAGGAAAATGGGAAAATCAACTAGCTGCGTTCTCAAAATGATACTCTGTGTATAATATCCAACGATGAATCATTTGATAGATAAGTATTACAATTCCTTGTGGCAACTGGTTAGATTAATCCCATCTCTTTACCATTTAAATTCTCGGCTGTGTTCCCCCTATCTTTGTGAAAATCCTACCAATGCTGGCTTGTAACAAGTAATCATCAAATAGGGTAAAACACCCCACAGTCGTATCTCTTAGTTACATAAATAGGGCGGAGTTTCTTACAATCATTTTGAAAGGCGCGATGTTCGATAAGATAGCGAAGCCCGCTATTTACATAGCCTACGTTTGCTGGATTTTTACCCACAGTAAGTTGCCTTGACCGTTCTTCTTAACTGATGTGGTATAATTAATATACACTTAAATTCTAATTTGTTCTTTAAATTTGCCAGATATCAACGTGTGATAAGCATAATATTGCAATTATATCAACATAATATGTACCTAAATTAGTTGCATGTCAACTTTCATGTAGCACTTGTATCAACGGGCTTAAAGGTTACTTATTATTTCCTTAAATGCAAATAGGTCACTTTAGAATATCTGATATCTTATCTGCCTCACTATAGTGTAAGGGAAGTATTGTAATCGGCCCAAAAAAAAATCCGGGTTTTCGCAGATATATTCGTTTTGAACATTTCCGAATCTATCTAAAATATTTTTGACTTCGTATGGATTTGTTCTGCAGATCGCTTTAAAGTGGTGAAAATAGGATCTGTATTGTTTTTGGGCGCATTAGCCTCGTTCCAAGTAGTATTTCTAACATTCATCTTCAGTTTTTCAAATACGTATAAAATAATTTATTAAAGTATAAGGCACACCGAGTTTTTCTGATTGTAAATATATATCACACGTATATATTTAAGCTGTAGAAGTGTCTGAAATGTACATTTTAAGATTCAAGTGACGTCATCGAAGTGTAAAGAAGCTGTCTATTTCCTGTGTTCACTCTGTGGTGTAAATACTTGAACTTTCAGAATAAGTGAAGGTTAAAATAGTTTCCATGAAATAACAATGATACACTATTGATTTTCAGGACTCCTTCAAGAAATGCTGCAAATATATATTGAATAACATTATCTATAAAATCTTCAAATGTTCTCCATCCAAGATCTTAAGCACATGAGGATCCCAATAGATTGTAACGTAATCTAACAGATATAGCGACCCTTGAAAAAGGTTTTTCAACGGCAGCTGAAGTAACTGGTGTTGATATAAAACTGTGACCATCATGGACAAGAACGAGAAAACGTCTGCTTGTTTTTTCCACCATTCTAAAATATGTTCAGGACCTTCAGATCTTGAATCATTTAAGTTTTTGTCGATTTCATAACGCCAGGCTATCTCATCGTTTCGATTGACGATTGACAGGAGACACAGGAAATAGACAGCATCTTCACTCTTCTATGACGTCACTTGAATCTCAAATTGAGAATGTCGCACACTTCTGCAGATTAAATATGTGCTTGGGATATATTTTAACAACCAGAAAACCACGATTAACATTGTGATTCTATAAAATACTATAATACCATTTCAAAAACTGAAAATGGATGTTAAAAATACCATTGAAACGGTGCTTCCGCGAAAACAAATGATACAGCTCCTATTGTCGCCATTCTAAAGCGATCTACAGAATTTCAAATACGATCAATAAGGGGTCTCCACAGTGGGTCGCGCACTATAATGTTATAATAAACGTGAATACTTCCCTCATACTGTATACTACTTATAGTAAGTGACATAATAAGCATGCTTATTACATCGGCCTCGATAGTTGTCTTACGGTGACCTGGCGTTCTACCACCTGCCATACATTCCAGTGTTGATAATTTCGCGCTTTCCTACTAACCGTCCCAGTGACAGTTGTTTTACGGCGACCTCCGATCTACCCCCGCCATGCATCTCAGTGTGCGCTTTTCCCTAAATCACAGCCAAACAACATAAATCTTTTAAATTGTTAGAGTTTTTGGCACGTCTACAGTCTAGCCCATTTCGAACGATACCTCAAACATAACCCTACCCTCTGTACTTTATCTATCGAACTCGTCGGCTATGCATATACATATGAATTATACTAAGTGAATCAAATGAGAAATAAATGTTTGCCGCCTCAACTTTGTCGCTTACCATCGAGTTTTCTCTCAGATAAATCACTCTGTTGTGGTGGTTGATGGAGTATCCTCGGACACAATGACTATCAATGCTGGTGTTCCACAGAGATCTTTCTTGGTACCAACTTTATTTCTTCTCCATATGAACGATCATCTTGGAAGTGACCACCTGTCCCGTCCATAGCTTTGTAGATGATGGTACACTTCATACCGCTTTCTCATCTAGAGCCCCTATACCGCTCAGTGAAATCAGAGGAGCGAGGCAGAGACAGGTTGACTCAATTAATCTGGCAATGATTTTGAAATGGGGATCTGATAAACTAGTAGAGTTTAATGGAACCAAAACTCAAGCTTGCATCTTCACCAGGAAGGTGGATCCCACAATCCCTAATATGATGATGTCAGGTACAACTATTCCTATGAAGTCTTCCATATGTATGCTCGGGATCACCATATACAGCATGGTCCATTGCGAAAACCGCTTCACAAAAACTTGGTCTTCTATTCCGTGCCAAGAGCTACTTTACATCTCAGCAGCTCCTCATAATCTACAAAGCCAAGATTCGACCTGTACTGGAGTACTGTTCGCATGTTTGGAGTTCGGCTTACACAAAAAAAGGAAATACAACTAATTTAGAAAATTACCATCAAATTACACTGCTGATTTCCAAAATTCGGATTTCGATGATAAATATAATATTGTTACTACGAGCCAACATGGTCTTAGGAAAAATAAATGAGTGGAAACTGCCACAAATCAACTCATGGATTATGTTTACATGGACCTTGACAGAGGCAACTACGTCGTCTCCCTTCTCTTCGACCTGTCTAAGGCTTTCGACAGTTTAAATTTGAATTTATACTGAAAAAACTATACACCCTTGGTATAAGGGGTATCTTGTTAAATTGGATTGAATCATAGCTAAAAACAGCCATCTTGTTGTAAAAATTAACAACGAACTCTCAGAAGAATTCCCTGGTAAGGCTGGAACTAGGGACCGTTTTGTTCCTACTGTTAGCGAATGACTTACCAAACTTTATCAGCGAAGGTATAGTCACAATGTTTGTAGTTGACACAACAATAACGGTTTCAGGCTGGTCTCTTGAGGAAGTACAAGCCAAAATTCATTCAAATGCAAGGAAATGGAGGTCTGGTGCAACAAAAACTCTTTGATATTGAACCATGAAAAAACTGTATGTGTAAATTTTCATCTTCATAGAATGATCCCTGAGTTAATAAAGGAACAATTTCCATTTCCTTTGACAACCAGTGCTAAGCTTCTGGGTACCTGACTCAATTTCGATTAGAGCTTCAATAATCACATAAAGCATGTATGCAACAAATTAAACAAAGCTATTTATGGAATTATTCAACTGAAAGCCTACATTAATGAACGAACTGTGAGACACCTATATTATGCACTCGCTTACTGTCATCTTTCTTACAATACAATATCTTGGGGTTGAGTCATTGATCTTAATAGAGTTCCTGTATCACAAAAGAGATTAATGAGTTAATTTTCGACTTAGACTACCGTGCAAGTTGTAGAGAAGCATTCAAGAAATACTCGATTTTAACTATCCCTATCATGAAGTGCGTTAACTTTACCAGGAAATATTTCAACACTTTTCATCAACAATCTGACACTCAGGACTATAACACAAGGACCAAAAATCTCCGTTTACCTCCTCACAAAACAACTATGTTCCGCAAATCTCCAGTTTATAAATGTATTGTTTTTATAACGCTTTTACCTTTGACATCGAATCGTAACCCACTTACAATTCATTCAAGAGTGGCGTGAAATCATTCTTCCAACAAAAACGTTTTTACTCTATCAGGGAATTTTTGTTTCCTGATGATATATAAGCATGTTTCGTTGTCAGAAAATGCACATAAATTATATATACGGAAAATCTTTTATTATATTATATTATACATATTTCTTACACATACACTATTTACATCTAATTGTCTCAGTAATCAATGTACCAATTCTTTGTCTGACTTACCTCCTGTACTTGGTATGTTATTAAGGTGAATAAGGATTATTATTATTATTTTTTTATAAGCTGAAGCTCCTGGTTTCCAAAAGAAAACTATTCGTCTAATTGATGATGTCACACTTACGAATTCATTATACGCACCAGAACATCGTAGAAAGGTGAGCGATCTCTCCCTTTTCTATATATATTTCCATGGTCAGTGTTCATTAGAAATCTCGTCTGTTGTTCCACCACGAGAGATTCCAGTTAGGCGGCCTAGACGAAATCAAGCTAGTCAACCCTTCATTGTCAAGCTTGAGACCTGCCGAACTTTTTCCTACCAGACTTCATTTTTCTATCAAAAGGCGAAGTTGTGGAATTCTTTGCCAAGTGAGGTGTCTCCTCCCAACATTTCACAGCTGGCTCACACGATGTTCTTAGATGATTATAGGTTTTCCTCTCGTGTAGTCAAAGTATAGAGAAAATTATGCGATATCGTATTCTCAATGAAGTTATAATATAATTTGTAAAAAAAGATATTCCACCATAGTTCCTTATTAAGGATTAGTATGCACTATGCAATAGAAAGCTGAAACGGCAACTTGTCCTTGTGGTTGTCGGTGCCTCTACCTATCTATAAATTACCACGTCATCCATAAATGTTTGTTCAGCTTAAACATTGATAATATTAATAATCCCAATTTCCCATCATTATCGCTCCAATTGTCACACGGGGACTAATGTAAATGAAAAGAGAAACGTTTCAGCAAGATAGTTGACATTTTCCGCGATACAATCAGCGATGAGTCACGTAAATACAGCGAATGAAATGAAAAGTCTAAAAGGTAGACTAGAGCAGCCTATTCGTAAACTATATTTATTTGATCAATACTTGGGGCCTCCTGCAGAGTAGCGCCAGACTAACGGTCTGGCTCGGTCTAATCAATATACAAAAACACTCGCTATATAATTTACTGTTTCACCACGGCCCAAACTTATACCTGCCCGACTCGCTCCCCATGAATCTCTAACTATGTTACTATATTTATTACAAATTATTTGTTTTATTTCTAGTACTAATAAATATGTCCATATATAAATACAATCTCTAATAAATATTTCATAATTGTAATCGTAAACTAACATGTCAAATGGAAAAATTTATTAACTTTGTAAAATATCCCATGTTTCAACACCGCTTTTTTCATCCTGCTGCTTCGATTATTCATTCAGTCTTGTTCAAGCTTATAAACATATTCTTATTTGCTTTACATCCACTTTTTCTTTATTAAAACGAATTAAAATAAGAATATCATTTAAAATATGACTCCTATAAGATATTTACGGTCCTCACGGAATTATAACGGGCTGTGTGATAGATGGATAGTAATAGTTTCATGACCAAAGAAGAAGTAAATTCCTCAACTCTTTATACAAATGATAAAAGAAATCAAACAATCCAAACAGAACTATGTGGAGACTAATTAATAAAAAAGAAGATACGTGTGGCACTCGGGGACTGCCGCGGTAAAGCTATTGCATAGCATTTTTTCTCAACTTAAGCAATTATAATTATTTATTTTTTTTAATTTATGCAGTATTTTTTTCCTTTGATATTTTAATTCAAGTTTTTTCTTTGATATTAATTCAAGTTACTTTTGAGCATGGTGACCGATAAGAAAACAATTTTTTTTCTTTTATTGAATAAATGAGAAGTTAATATCGTTTAAAATATTTTTATTATCTTACAATACATGTAGGTTATTCAGGAATTTGTTATCATTGAAACTATAGGTTTATGGTAACTGAATAACTGAAATAAAAGACATAAGTTTGAGACTTGATATCCTCTAAATATCTGGAAAATACCGCGTCAATGGTGGTCCTATATTTTGTTGTGGATTCTTGTGGATCATTATTCATTTTCAAATTCAATTTTTCCGAAAGAAAAGTTGTCAACCGCTCTGATTTTTTATCAGCGAAGTTGATGTTGAAATCGCCAGCCAAGATAAGTGGAAATTTATTACCATTTGTACCAAGTATTTTCGACCCTTCTTCAGTGTACTCCAGTAAAGTGCGATGAATAAAATGCTCTACCTCGTCCAATTTTGGATTCGGAGAAATGTAAATTGCTACCATGACTATGTGTAGGCCATTTCTAAGTTTGCATAAGCACGCACAAATATCTCCAACAAATGAGCGCCTAACATTAACATCGCTAACGTGTGCAATATGTATTTCAATATTCGGAGTCATAATATTAGTAACATTATTATTATTTTGGTAGATAGCTACCCCACCTTCTGGAACAGTATCTCGTTTTGAATTGAACAATACAATTGAAATTAGGTATTTCAATCGGATTATCATGCGCCATGCAAGTTTCAGTAAGAAGTAACACATTTGTTTGTCTCGTAACTGAATCTTGTAAATCGTATTTGTGACTATTTAGACTTTGGCAATTGAAAATCATTATTGAAATGCAATTTCTATTACTAATGAAATCTAAAACACTTTGAGCTGTCGTCTGAACACTATTTAAATGCAGTCTTTTGAATTTTTGCAACAAAGATGCAGTCGATGCAGCTTGCCTTCGATTATTATAAAACTTGAATGTAGAATTATCGTTTTTTGTCGTGATATACAATTTTTCAATATCACCCGAGAGAGCGCAACATAAACGAGTTCCTGTTATTTTTCGTTACGGAATTTCTTGATTCGGTCGCCGCGCTCAAAGCCCGCTATAAAAGCTATATGCAATATATGCAATAGCTTAATAGAAACAGGTACTCTCAGGTCTCTGCTACGCGCGTCTAACGTATAAACTCTAACTGACACGTAGCGAGCTCCTAGAGGCATATGTCAAAATGATTTCGTTCGTAGCTAATTACAGAGGACGTCTGAAGTTCATGCAATTATGTTTTCAGATAATTCGAACCTTCTAATTTCGATAGGCCACGTGAAAATCCCGGAGTCTAAAACGCTAGAGTGTTATAACATTCGTATAAAATAGCGAAATTTCTCACTTTTAGAAACTTCAAATTAATTAATTAATTCGACACATGTTAGGTGTTTAGGTCTTACATTATTTTTCGTTACGGAATTTCTTGATTCGGTCGCCGCGCTCAAAACCCGCGATAAAAGCTATATGCAATAGCTTAAAAGAATTCTCACTAAAAATATCACACACTTAACAGCAGAAAGTTTCAATCATTATTTTGTATCAATTTCACAAAAAATATCTCAATCCATTCCAAGAAGTCATTTGGACCCGATAAGCCTCTTACAAGATAATTTCCCAACATATAATTCTTTCTCATTTTACATAGTTTCATTTATTCAGATCAGAGAAATAATAATGGGATTTAAAAATAGTAGGTCGAAAGATTTCTTTGACCTTTCAGTCATACTATTAAGAGAAATATTGACCACATTGTATCACCGATCACATAGTTAGTCAATAAATGTATTAAGGATGGTATTTTCCCAAACTGTTACAAAATATCAAAGGCGGCTCTACAAAAATCTGGTGACAACTGAAATTAAAAACTATAGGTCGACATCATTAATACCGTTATTTTCAAAAATTTTGGAAAAGGCATTAAGCATACAAGTTGATCACTACGAATGTAACAATTTATTTGCGACACAACAATTTGGTTACAGAAAGGAACGTAATACAACAGGAACAATTATTGAATTCATTAATAAAACTATCGATAGCTTTGAACAAGGTCTACATTCGCTATCACTATTTATAGACCTACCAAAGACATTTGACTGTGTTGTTCATGCAATACTTTGCAAAAAACTTGTGGAATATAAATTTGATATTATTGTTAGCGTCAATATTATTAAGTCGTTTTCAACAGATCGTCATCAATCAGTGTGTATGGATGGCAGGTGGTCTACAAAGAAATTACTTACGGTTGGTGCACCCCATTTTCAATTTTTGTTAATGATTTGCCGGAATACTTGTCATTGATGCACACTGTACTATTTGCTGATGATGTAATAGCGTCAAATTCTGGGAAGGATCTAGATCATGTGGAGGAACAGAGTAGAATAAGCATGAATAAAGTCGTTGAATGGTTTTCCGGAAACGGTTTTTGTGTGAATGAGAACAAAACGGTAAAAATACTCTTTTCCCTAAGGGCAACAAATAGTTTTGATAAATATACAAAATTTTTAGGTGTACGTATAGATTGAAGACTTACTTGCAATGTTCATGCAGATAAATTTATGACAAAATTGAGTGAAGGTATTTTTGTTTTGAGAACATTAGCTCAGTCGCTACGCTATTTTAGTTTGGGTTAATTGTTCTAAAAAAAAATGAGATTTTCCAGATTACAAAGGACAGCGAAAGAATTGTTGCGAGTATTGGTTATAGGGACTGCTGTGAAAAAAGCATTTAAGGGATTAGGTATATTAACATTCCCAAATCTGTATATATATGAATGTCTGAAGTATGCACATAATTGCAGAGATAAGTACTCATTGAGTGAGAATTTTCATGATTACAATACTCGTAATAAGGGAAATATTCGTACAGATTTTCTTAGACTTAAGAAATCTCAAAACGGCCCAAAATTTTTAGCGTTTCAATATGTTAATAAACTGCCCGAACCCATTAGAATATTATCATTGAAAGAATTCAAGAAATCTGTTACAAATATTCTTCTAAATAATATATTTTATTCCACAGATTTTTTTAAGATAAGTTTTCAAATTTAATATTGTGATCTTATTTATATTTTATGATGATAAGTGTTAACATATTATGTACATAGCATGAATAAAATGATCTATCTATCTATCATAGTTTCTGGGTTACATTCTAGGTAGAATCCAAACCCATAATATGTTAATATGTAAGTTAATTATTTTAGATTCTATGAATCTATGACAAATGTATGTTCTCGTGTAGTGGCCAAATGATAATTGATATCCTCTCGAAATTTTGACAAAAACTAGATACGATACTCGAAATTTACGGGCATAAAAATTCAATATCGTACCTTAAGCCGTTTTCAAGTTATTGAGCAGAGCGGTCCGTCGAAATACTTGACGCTATTCGCTTAGTTTCGTGCACTGTTCGGTGCACTAACTATCTGGCCGATTGTAGAGAGAAATGGTGCTGAAGAATGGAGCTCGCGCACCTAGACAGACTGCGGCTCGCGCTTTTAATCGACTTATGCGCTTAAGACAGTGTGAGCCTAGCGAACGAAGTCTTTCCTCCTCTCGGCTCATACGGCACGTTGTTGGTTTCTACATAGTGGTAGAACGGTGACTCCAATTTACTGTACCTTAAGCCTAGACAGACTGCGGCTCGCACTCTTGATCCGCTCAGCGAGCATAGCGAACTAAGGCTTTTCTATTTTCGACGCACTCACTTACTCTGCCTTAACCCTTCGGGAATATGCTCAGCGTACAATACTATCGTCGGACTGTACGACATACCTTTATAGAATAATGGAAATTATAATATTATAATTAAATTTGTAGTTACTTAATAAGAGAGTAGCGATGGTTGAAATATTTCTATAATATCTTGACCCGGTTAAAAATAAACAAGCAGAACTTGCACAATTTGATTGTACATGAGGTATACACTATACACAGAGCACCCTGCCAGAATGGATGACTTCAAACAATAGAGCGCGTGGCGCGTGACTTGGCTAGTCAATAAAGGGCTTACTTCACTATAATAACACCTGCCACACTCCAATCACGGATCCATTAGCCGTTTATTCAATAGACAGGTTAAATATGACAAGTTGCAGAATCATCATGACTGTAGCATTTATCGAACGTTGCTTTTCATTGCTATTTACTACACTTTATACCAACATTAAACACTTTAACATCTCAATTTACATAAGGGATGTTAATAGTAATTAGAATCTAATCGGACAAAGCCTATTTATTCTCCATCACCTATTACATTCAAGTATGCAAGACAAGCAATTATCAAGCTATTGATCTTTTTGAATTACAAGTCATAACTTTTGAACTTTACATTTAGACACAGAATACTCGTAGAATATTATTGTCTGATTTAGATGTCAAATGTCATACGAGAGGCTATTAGTCAAGCGTGGTACATGCACTTTAATAATACATGAAAATGTAACATCAATCAATTACAAGAAATTTTCAAATAACGCGTTCAAACCTTAACAATTTGATCTGTGATGACCTTGCCGCTTGGAGTTTCGAACCTACGCCGCTATCGGGAAGCAAATTACGTTACCAGGGTCTTGCGGCCTAGGCCGGAAATGCCGAATAGTTAATTCGCTCGCCGATAGGATATATTAACTATATGGGTGAGAGGTACCCCGCTTGCTTAATAGTAACTAATAATGTCATGACTTGACAGTTTGCTACCCTATGAAATTCATATAAAACGAAGCAAAAAAAACTGATATAGATGTAACACCAATACTCTAGAAAGTATTTGTAACACATCCTTTCATATTGTGAGAAGAACAAAAGGTATATTTAGTGGAACTTCTGTATGTCTGGAATATTTGGGTAAATATTAATTTGAAAAGGGATCCACTACAGCTGAGAATAATAATTTAATTGAAATTTATCTAATTTATGTTATCTTAAATAGTTCTATGATGTTACCAGCAGAGAAGGTGATTCTATAGAACTATAAAAGAACAAGGGAGCTCATATGAATGACTAAGTTTTAAATGTTACAAACAAATTCTTCAATCCATATCTTCAGGATCGAATATTAAGTTATTGAACTCATAAAACTCATTGAACAATAATTAAACGTTCATCTTTGGAACTTTGGAAACGGGCTGTAAAATATACCTAAAGGTGATTATTGAATACAAAAGATATCAAACGGCGTGATTGTTTTGAATGACTACATTAATCATTAAATGATTGGTAATAGTTTCATCAAACATATTTTAATTCGATGCGTTTACTGATTCAATTAGTTACATTTACTGTTATTTCGCAGAATTCAAGTTCTTCTCACAACCCTGACCTAGCTATATTTTATCATAATATGTTATAATGAGCAACCAAGATTTTCACGCTTATTGCGAGAATTTTCCAGCCAAGCATGTCGAAGTCGTAATTAAATAGCAAACATTAATTGTATATTCAAGTTTATAAAATAATACACCTATGAGGATAATATGAAAATATGCCAATTACTACATATTACTTGTTTACTTCTCGCAAATTAGCATCAAGTGTACTGAACTTGAATGTTTGTCCTAATAATTATCCTTTGTTTCAGTGGTCATGCACAAAGATAAAGAGGATGGCAGCAGTCTGCATCGACCTAGAGACCTAACTGCTTTCGATCATACGCCGTTAGATGGTGAAATGTTTCTACAGGTAAAATTATTGATTTCTAAAATTCCGTTCGCTTTGAATTGTTAAATATCATAGAATACACCAATTTTATTCGATTAAGACATAGAGATCTTGATCTCTAAGGATTAAAATGAGCGTACGTGAATAGTTGATCAATGACGAGGACGAGAGCATCGAATCAAAGAAGTTAATTCAATATCATCTACGAAACTTCCAGTTAAATATCATGAAAATACTAAACTTTGATGGTGGCCGATGTGCAATGCTCTAGAGTTGTTCAATGGTACTATGATATACAATCATCACTATTTATTCAAAAACAGCTTTTCTCCTCGTTTATTAGAATTCAGTTTAACATTCTGAGTTTCGATTAATTTTTAAATGTGACGAAATGTAATTTAAGGTTTTCTATCGACATGTTCCTGAATTCGATCAATATCTAAATGGTCATATTCACTTTTTTGCAGGCTCTCAATGGATTTCTAATGATGCTTACCTGTGAGGGGGAAGTATTTTTTGCAACACATAGTATAGAAGGTTACTTAGGTTTCCATCAGGTAATGTTTTCATGAAATAGAGAGGAATATCACAATATTTTCATACTTCTTTTAGTCAGACATAGTCCATCAATCTGTATACGAATTGGTCCATTCCGAAGATAGAGAAGAATTACAAAGGCAACTGATGTGGAATTCCTTTCTTCCACCGGAATCTGCAAATATGGGTCTTCAAGATGTGCTTCTACCAGAAAACTGTCATCTCCTAGAAAGAAGTTTTACAGTGCGCTTCCGATGTTTATTAGATAACACTTCCGGCTTTCTGGTAATTGTCAGCTACGAATATTTCAACAAAATTCATTGAATTCCGTAGAAAATCGCATGAATTCGAAAAATTAAAGAATATATTCGTTACGATTTTTTGATAATGCATAGAAAATTGATCAAGTTCTGTGTGCGATATGGCCCACAACTGGGTTACAAAAAAGTGGAAGTGTATTGTTCCTTCTTTTTATTTGCGTTTTGTGAATTCTTAGAAAATTTCTGTGGAAATATAATGAAATTGCTAACACAGAAAGACGTTGGAAAAAGCCACTTTTTGGTTTTGGATTAATGATTATTCAATTTCGATTTGTACATTTTGGTTAATTATGTTCATTGACTTAACAACTATTTCAATCTATTAATTTTCAACGTTTCCATTATATTTTGCGAGAAATGTGTCACCGAATCAGATAGAATGTCATATTGCCTTTCATTCTTAAAAATTAATAAAATCAACATTAATTGATTGTTAGTTTGTTCATACATTATCAAGCTGTAACTGTATTGTATTGAACTGTATGGAATATCAAATTACTTACATTTTATTCAATTACTATGACAATCGATTTTATTTGCCAATTAAAATGTTACTTTTTGGAACATGGGAAATGATAATTTTAAGATTAAAATCATGATCATCAATTTTCTTGTATGGTTTGTTGAATATTTTAAATTTCGGAGCAATCAAAATTATAGCATCTGATTCATATGATGGAAGATTGAATCATTATCTGCAATTTTGCGATATACAACACCACGCCAAGCTAAATGAGCGCCCTCATACAAATATAAAAAGTAGGCGCCAGCGCCATGTAATCATAAGGGTGTGTAGTCTTCTATATAGGGATTATTACAATCTATTTGAGGGGACAGCAGTCTCTAGGGAAATATTTTAACGTTTCCACAAAATTAAATTTGAACAATTTAATATAATGGCTCAAAATATAGAAACCGATATTTCAAAACATGAAATTTTTCATATTTGAATCTGTGATACGAGGCCACATCAAACACATTTGACATATATTATCAATTCATCATGTTTTTGCAGCATCTGAAAACCTTTATCATGAAATTCCATGTTGTCGGCCAAAAGTACTTTAAGAGTTTTATGTTCTGTTTATGGTCCCTATTCTTCCTAAACCGCAGTACCGCACCAATGCCTACTGTATTTCTAGAAATTTTTTGTTTACTGCTTGTTTTAAAACGAATTTGAAAACTAAATAGTAATACTAAATACTAATTCAAATAGCATTTGTTACACCGTGATATTCCCAGCACAAACCACATATTATGTCATTCTGTGAGGATCACAGCAAGCCCTCTCCCTTGGGTTAGTTTTTTAGTGCAGATTTATACAAGGTGGCGCAAAATCAAGTACGCTATTTCTTTTTTATATAAAAGCAAGATTAATTAAAAAACAGTCATATTATACATGAAAAACGTTTATTTAAACTTTAAAAATTTGTTTTGTTACACACTAAAAATAATATCGACCAAATGGCCACCCTCAGCATTAATGCAATAATGAGCTCTTTTTAAAGCATTTTTCATAACTTTCTCCAACATTTCAGGTGGTATTCTGTCAATTTCTTCCCGGATGTTGTCTTTTAATGCCTCTAGTGTTTGAGGATTATTTACAAATACCCTATCTTTGAGATAACCCCATAACCAAAAGTCTGGAACAGTTAAATCTGGGGACCTTGGCGGATATGCAATATCGCCGTTTTTCGAGATAAGGCGTCCAGGAAAAATTCTGTTCAAAATGGCTATTGTCTCACGGGCCGTGTGTGCTGTCGCACCATCTTGTTGATACCAAATCTCTTCCTGATTAAGTTCTTCCATTTCCGGAATTAAAAAATTCAACAGCATGCTTCTGTAGCGATCTCCATTTATTGTAGTGGTTCTTCCGCGATCGTCCTCAAAAAAATATGGCCCCAAAATTTTTCTGCCAATAACGCCACACCATACGGTCACTTTTGGCTCATGTAACGGTTGCTGGTGAATAATTTGTGGATTCTCACTACCCCAGAAGCGATGATTCTGCTTATTCACAGCTCCATTTAAACAAAAATGAGCTTCGTCACTCATTATGATTTTGTTCCAAAAATCCCCAATTTCGTTTTCAAGGTTTACTATAGCATTACAATATTGAAGTCGTTTTTCAAAGTCTAAAGGCATAATTTTATGGGTTACCTGTATTTTGTAGGGGAACAAATGCAAATCTTTCACTAAAATTCGTTGCAATGAACGTCGGGTAATGTTTACTTGCGAAGATCGTTTTCTTGTTGATGTGTAAGGCCTTTCCATCACATCTCTACGCACCCGGTCTATATTCTCCCTTGAACGAGCTGAACGAGGTCTGCCAATATGAGGTCTACCAGATGTAGACCCAGATTGTTGAAAATTTGTCGCTAATCGCCGAAATGTCTTCGCAGTTGGAACACCGCGTCTTCCATATTTTCTACGGTATTCTCGTTGAGCTAGGATAACCGACGAATTATTTTGATAAAAAAATTTTACGATTTCAGCACGTTCTTGAGGCGTATATCGATTCATAATAATTTCCCAAGTATCTACTTTACAACTGACAGAAAAACTCGAACAGATGTCAAATACAAACGAACTAATGACAACATTCCATAGGGTACTTGATTTTGCGCCACCTTGTATAAGTACTTCGAAGAAATAGAATCAGTGAAAAACTCGATCACTTTGATACCTCTGAAAATCGAGATTGCAAACATGTAATAATTAATTGTGTATTTTGAATAAAATTTTAGTATCAGTATTAAGCTAAAATGTATACATAACCCCAGATAACCAGATTTATACACAATTTCGTTTAAAAATTTACGTTAACCTGTGCCTTCAAATGCTATAAAATTTGTGTAAATTTTACATAAATATATTTGTAAAGCTTACTTTACGTAAAATATACGTAAAGCTTACATGGTTTGTCAATGAACCTCAAGGTCAAGACAGAACAACCTACTGATTAACCATGATGCAAATGTTCAAGTAGAGGCACTGAACTTAAATATCTGGATATATAAAACTAATAAATAAAAAAAATATCGAATACATAACTACAAAAAAATAGAAAGTTTTTCTGGATCCCCCCTCGGATCAGAGTGGTATCCACGAAACAAACGATTTACAATTCATTTTGAGGATGCCACTTTATATTGAAACACTTGTCATTGTCAATTTATTTTTATGCAAATGTGGCTTAAGTTTTATTCTCGTAATACATTTTACAAGCATGTTAAGTTTGATACAACAATATTTACCACTAATTCTGTAATTATAAATATATTATCGGGAAATAGGTCATACTAACACATATACTTATTATTTTCGTCTTTACGTACGTTTCGGTCTCACGATCATCATCAGGAGACGTATCGCTGTCTTAAACTGGATTTCTTAAAATTAATTGTATCAAGCACTAAGCGTCCTTATCGCATTAATTTCAATTAAAAATACCCACGTCGCCGAAACAAACAGAAGCCCGAAAATTTGAAATTGTAAAACATTAATGTTTTGAGTATATGAATATGTATCAAGAATCCACTGCTTAGCAGTTTGAATACGTAGTATTCAAACATTGGTTGAAATGACTTAGAATATTATAAGAAAGTTGCTAGGCAGTAGATTTTGATATATACGAAGGCTAGGGGAAAGGTCCCGGGAAAATGAAGCAGCAAATGATTTATTCGTTCAGAACTTATTTTATTTCTCAGCATAATCTTCTTGTAGCCCGATACACTTCGTCCAACGTTTTTCCGATCCCTTCCAAATAATACGATTTCGGCAATCCTTCACAATAGGCGTTTGTTTCAGGGATGACTTAATCATTGGAGCCAAATCTCTCTTTCCGCAGAGCCATTTCTTCAAGTTTGGTAATAGATAAAAATCGTCGGGGTTCAATTTGGACAATATGGTGGATGATGAACCAATTCGTAGCGCAATTCATGCCATTGCGATTGCGAACCTGTACACCGATGCATTGTCCTGGTGGAAGAGAACTTTTTTCTTTGCCTAATGCGGCTGTTCTGGCTTCAAATTGGCGTCGAATGGATTCAACAACTCTGCATAATATACGCAGGTGATCGTTTGGCCCTTTTCAAGGTAATCGATATGGATGATGCTGTGTGCATCTCAAAAAACTGTCGCTTCGCTATGACTTTGTTGGCTGATAAACCCACTTTGTCCATTTTCGGCTCCGATTCGCCAGGAAAAGTCCATTGTCTCGACGGTTCTCTGGTCTCTGGTGTGTTGTGATGGATCCATGTATCGTCCACAGTTATGAAACAGCGCAAAAAGTCCTTCTTATCGCGCTTGAACATCGCCAAATACTCCTTTGAATTTGTCACACGGTCGCGCTTTTTGTCAACGGAGAACAAATGCGGCACCCCTCTGACAGATAGCTTTCTCATATTCAAAAATTTAAGCAAAATGTTCCGTACCCGTTCGGTTGAGATGCCCATAGCCTCAGCAATTTCGTGCTTTTAATGTTCATCAAGCGAAACTTTGGTTTCCGTAATGTTTTTTCCACGCAAGAAATAATGGTTAATCAAGTCGAGAAATTCACTTTTATCCATGTTTACAAAAATCTTCAATATTGCTTGCTTTCGATGTGTGTCAAAACAGAACTAATGTGTTAAGGTTTCGGTTGCTCGTGTTTCTGTTCGTTTCGTCGACGTGGGCATTTTTAATTCAAATTAGTACGATAAGGACGCTTTATGCTGATACAATTAGTTTTAATGAATCCCATTTTAGACATTGATAAGTCTTCTGTTGATGGTCGTGAGGCCGAAACGTACGTAAAGACGAAAATAATTAACTTATGTGTTAGTGTGACCTATTTCCCGAGAATTTATTTATAAGTAATATCCAAGAATCATTATTAACTAATTATATTATTAATATGTGAAATTAATTTCAGCGTTTAGACATACGGGGTAGAGTGAAAGTCCTACATGGACAGAACCGCAAGTCCGAAGAACCTCCTCTAGCACTTTTTGCAATATGCACACCATTTGGGCCTCCGTCGCTGTTAGAAATACCACAAAAAGAAGTAATGTTCAAAAGTAAACACAAATTAGACTTAGCACTAGTTTCGATGGACCAGAGGTAATTTGTCCGAAAAATGTAGATTATCGCGTTTCTGAATGTTTCTTTTTTTAGGGGTAAAATGTTATTAGGTTATTCAGATTCAGAATTAGCGAATATGGGAGGATATGACTTGGTGCATTATGATGATTTAGCATACGTTGCTAGTGCTCATCAAGAACGTAAGTATAATATCTCATTTTTTATTTAAAAATTCTCATGCAATATGTAAAGGGTTCCTACTACCACCTCCTCCTCAGCTTCTACATGTTTAGACCCGCCCCTTCTCACCAACCGATCAATCAGAAATCTCGTTTGAGGCTGCAAATGTTTACAAATATATAATAGATGACTATACATATTAAGAAGACAGCTGTCCTGGGAAAATAACTCGAGCAAATGCTGCCATATTATATTTAATTCTGGTCTGATGGCTGATGAGATGTGGAGGAAGTTACTGATATGCGGCTAAAGATTCGGAGCCAGGTTCTGAAAGCTTCAAATAGCGCTAGGAATCTTGGAGTGATATTTGACTGCAAACTACGCTTCGAGGAGTATACAACGTTATTGGTTAAAAAGTTCTACCTTGTCTTGAGACTGTTATATAGGCATAGGAATTTAATAAGTTTTAACTTGGGGAAAAAAATTTGTCTTATCAATCTTTAACTACGGCTTAATTTTGTACTTCCCTTGCTTGCTTCAAACTACTAAATACCGCGCCTTCAAAAACTCCAAAGTTACTGTTGTAGATTTTTTTTTGGTCTCCGTAAATATGACAGAGTATCAGCAAAAATTAACAATCTAGGCTAGCTTAGGATCGAAAATTTGTTCAGTTATCATATTTATCATATGAGTAATAATAACAGTAATAATAAAAGTATATTGAAAATGACACACTTTATAAACTTTTTTTAATTATTGAATTAATGATGAAAATGTTGCTTGAAATTATAAAATCGATTTGGTTATTCAATCACATAAACCTATTGAAAATTGACCCTTTCACACAATTTATACTCATGTTGAATGAATCATTCCTTTGTTGCTGCCTAATAATTGTTCAATTAAGGAAACTCTGAATACTTCCTCCATTCCTGAACATTAACCAACATTGAAGAGTAGATAGATTTAGATAGAGGAAAAATAATATAATAATGGTAATTTAGTGACTACCTACTTGTATTTAAGAGATTTCTTTAGGTAAAATTATGTATCATGTATAATTAAAGAAACATCATACTTAAAAACTAGATAACATTGTCAACTGTGTTACCTGAAAAATCAAGCACTCATGAAGGCAAATATTCTTTGCGGATGAATGGGCATAATAAAACATATCATTTACTGGATCTACTATTCATATTATTTAAATGTTGATTATATCCTTATATTATAGTTTATTGAATCCATAGGATATAAAAAAGTTGAACTAGAATTGTATTTTTCACTTAATTTAAAAATCCACGAACCAATACAACTTTTCCAATCTGATTTCACATGGATATTTTTTGAGAAATCAATTCATATTATGCTCTTATATTAGATAGCGGTGCAATATGTTTTCAGAAGTGAAATTGAAAGCGATTTAGTAACCAATCAATAATTTGTCAAATATTCTTGTACAAGGTGTCTCATAGAATTTTGCACATTTATTCTGTCTATAATTCAAAAGGCTGTTGAGATAATAATTGCCACATTTTTGTAAGAGTAAAACAAGCCCTGGAAATGTAATGTAAATTAATATATGTCAGAAATGCAACGGTTGAATGTTGAACAATGCATAATGAAAACAGAATTGAAACTGCACCCTTGTAAAACTCACAGAGTGGAATAATTGAAGGAAACTGATTACACTATACTATTGGCATTTGCCAACCAAACGTTAGAAATATTTAAAGCCTTTATTCAAATCTTGTTCTCTGACGAAGTCCATTTTCATCTGCCTGGTTACGTCAACAAGCAAAATTGTGGCTATTGATCGCAAGAAACTGCATGACATAGCTTTAAATTATCTGTTTGGGCAGCAATATCCTCCAGATGCATAATAGACCCATACAGTCTGGGACTGTAAATTCTGATGGGCATGCCACCGTTATTCATGAATTTTTCTGACCCTGTTCTGCAAGAATTGTTCATTTTGATAATCAGTGGTGGTTCTAGTCACACATCAAATATAACATTAGAAGTTGTAAAAGAAACGTTCTCAGAAGAGGTGCCATCGACTGACCCCCAAGATACCCGGACATAGCTCCAAATGATTAGTTTTTGTTTGTGCTACCTCATGAAATTATAATATTTCACTACTAATTTCATTCAGCTTAAAGATCATATGGAGAAGAGTATGTTTTGAATTTGAAAGTGAGAAAGAGATCTCGGATATTATCAGACTAGGACTGGAAACTTACACACTCCATATAACCAAATCACCGTCATCTGGTGTACATCGCTTCAAAACAAACCGCATACTGCCGTTGGCGCGATAACCCGAAAAGAATATGTTGAAGCCATAAATATCTGCAATGACACAAAAACGCTTCGGAAGAGGCATATAATGCCAAAATAAGACCAAAGCTTATCGAATGCCCGAATCTCTCCCGTTCGTTTTGACTTTCGCCAAAGCAATTGTTAGAAATTTCACTTCCGTAACCAATGATGATGGCTACTATACCACAAGAAAAGGCCAACCAAACTTCAATTTTGGATCCACAAGGGAAAGACCCTTCTAATATTGCTGCCATATGCTTGAAATTGTCTTTCGTCAGCGTACAATTAGGCGCATTCTGCTTGATCACAATACCAAAAAAGTTATGGGGCGAGACGGAATTCCACCTGACAAGAATGTACGCCAGGATTAACACTAGTTTTCCGGAGTTTATTTGCCCTTTCATACAAACTTGGTGTCTTTCCTTTCAGCTGGAAGACAGCTAGAGTCTAACCTATTCCAATTTTCTCTCATATAAATCACTACATGTGGCAGTTGATAGAGCATCTTCCCTTACAATGGCTATTAACACTAGTGTTCTACAGGGATCTGTCTTGGTACCAACTTTGTTTCTGCTTCATATCAACGATCTGTCGAAAGTGACCACCTGTCGCTTTCACCACGTATCGCTTTCTCATCTAGAGCCCCTATACCATCCAATGAAGCCAGAGGAGCGATAGAGATAGGGATCTGATAATCTAGTAGAGTTTATTGCAACCAAAACTGAAGCTTGCATCTCCTCCAGGAAGGTGTAATCTCTAATATGATGATGTCAGGTACAACTATTCCTATGAAGTCTTCCATATCCATACTCTGGTTCACCACCAACACCACTCTATCATGTGAGGTCCATTGAGAAAACCGCTTCACACAAAAACTTGGTTTTCTATTCCGTACCAAGAGCTACTTTACATCTCAGCTGCTCCTCATAATCTACAAAGCACAGATTCGACCTATCCTGAAGTACTGTTCACATGTTTGGAGTTTAGTCATCCCTTCATTGTCAAGCTTTGAGACCTGCCGAACTTCTTCCTAACAAACATTATTTTTCTATCGAACGGCGAAGTTGTGGAACTCTTTGCCTAGTGAGGTCTTTCACCATGCCTGTAACCTCCAAACCTTCAAGAAAAATTCGAATGCTCCTCTACCAACATTCCAACGCTGACTCACACGATGCTCTTCAAACATTATAGGTTCTCCTCTCGTATAGTCAGAGTTACACAAGGATAATGGGAAATCTGGGAAGTCGTTGGAAGATTGCCAGCGGCGAAATGGGCGACTCTAGATGATATAATTTTCTATATATGAATTTCGAACAACTGTTTTTTTTAAGTTTCAAATAAAGTTTCTCGTGAAAACTGACGCAATGTTCCTTAGGCACATAACCGCCTGCAATATTGTTGCTATTACCAACTACCCTAGATCTCTTATCTAATCATAGAATTTTCTTTCCAGTTCTCAAAACGGGGGCATCAGGAATGATTGCGTATAGATTGCAAACCAAAGACGGACAATGGCAATGGCTGCAGACCAGTTCTAGACTTGTCTACAAAAACTCAAAACCTGATTTTGTAATAAGTACTCATCGTCCTTTGATGTAAGTCACACGAATAAAAAGCATTACGTTAACATTAATCAATATATCTCAACAGGGAAGAAGAAGGACGCGACCTACTTGGAAAACGCACAATGGATTTCAAAGTCAGTTACTTAGATGCAGGTCTTCCAAACAATTATTTCTCAGAAGCTGACCAATTGCTGAGTAACACATCCAGTGTATCTCAACATTCAATGCCGACCACTCCGTCCAGAGTAAACAGACGTTACAAAACGCAATTGAGAGACTTCTTATCCACTTGTCGTACAAAACGTAAATTATCCCATAGTTCTAGTGGTCAAGTTACGCCTCCTGCTAATACAACAGTATCCGCTTCAATAGTGAGTCCCATGTCGACAGTTGATTACATAACGTCAGATGGCTGTTCTGCTGCGTACAATATGTACGCCACCCCCTATCCTACAGCAACACCAGACCACAGTTTATCATACATGAGTCACTCCAATTTCCAACATAGTCTTTATCCTACTCCCTCAGCATTGGATAATCGTTATTTGACAACAACGGAGAATCTTTTCCATCAATATAGGCCTCTAAGCTCGTATTATCCAGATTATCATCATACAGCAACCGCTAGTCCTTACGTAGGAAATGGATTCTTGGATATGTCTTCTAGAGCGACGGCGGTTCCTACCTACGATCCAACAGCCTCATCTTCTTCCCACCATGCCAGTTACCGCGCTACTGTGATGCCTGTTGATGATAAGTTGTATCCTTGCCAGCAAGTAGTAGATCACGCAGCATCAAATAAATATGCCTCGTATGTAGATAGTTCACGAGGATACGTTGTGGCGAATTCTACAAAATGTCTAGATGTAAGTTGGCCTTATTCAGTCAGCCCTTCATCTGGTATCATCCAGCCAGTACAAGTTATGAGCACACAATTAGATTTAATTCATAAACCTTGCGGGAAAATATCGAAACATTCATCGGTCGATGGCATCTCGTCGAATCACTCATCTTCCCCAGTCAATCCGGGGTTACTAACTCCTAAAATGGAAGAGATTAAACAAGACAATTCCATCCTTCAAACGGAAAGTTCGTCGCATCACATATCGATGAGTCAGCAGAGTTCAGTACCTCCGCATTTTTCTCCGGTGACAACTAGCATACAAGAGATTCCTAGACAAACTGTGTTAATGTGGGGTTCTAATCACATACATCCGTCTCCACCAAGTATCAACAGGTCGCCGATTGAACCCCACGAATATAGTACTCCCCAATCGTCGGAAAGTTGTGACGCCTTAAAAAACTTAGCCGATATAGGTAATCCGGATATGTGCAAATGGAATGGAGATGCAAATAAGAACGAATCGGTGAACCAGGGGGTAGCTCCAGGAAGTCCGCACCAACATCACGCCAATCATCACAACAATCATCACAATTCACGGGTGGTTATGGTTCTATGATGAACGTGGATAGTACTGTTCCACACAGTTGTATATAATTATAAATACTTTTATTAAATGCACATAATTTGAAATCTCACGAATAGTAGAGGAAATTATACCAAGCGTCGTCTATTGTGATGTTCTTAAATATACAAATATATGGACGTTTTCTCATGATGCTTAAAACACGAAAAATCTCTAAAGATGGTTTTATAGTTCGCAATTCTTGTTGCAATATTATTGCAGCAATACACTGGCCTTGCAAGAGCTGGTCTGTAACTTTTCAGGTCAAAACCTTTTACACTTGGCAATTTTTACTTGCAATTGCATACTTAAGTTCTCTACCAACCTTAAAAAATATACTAAAATGATGAAAAGTTAAGAATTACTAATTTGTTCGTTGTATGTTTTAAATTTATTTAGTTTTATGTAAAAATGAATAGGAGCAAACAAAAGAGAAACGTTGCTGCTATAATTACTATAATTATTGCTGCCGCTGCTCTCTTGGCGTTAGAGACTGGAGAAAGGAGACAACGAAGGTGGTAAGGCCTTGGTTAAACCAAAATAGAGGAAATATTGGTTTAACTGAAGAGATAGAAAAGTTCTCAAATTTTCTAAGGATGGATACAAACACATTCAAAAAACTGTTGTCCAAAATTGCTCACACTAATAATAACATTAAGACATCTGGCTGCAGAATGGTTAGATATTTGAAACAATGTGGAATGCTTTTTCTGGTTTTAAACTACAATACATCAAAATTTACAATTTACAGAGAGTTCAAATCGAAAGCAAAATAACGAAACACAAGAATTAATAAATCAATATGTATAAATCTTTCTGTTGTTCTGGGATATAAACGTCCTTGTGGGAATTTTGTTCAGTTGCTAACTAAAAAGTCCCCAAAAGTTTCCCCCACAATTGAACGCAATTCGGAATTAATATCGAACCGGACCGATTCTGTGCAATGTCTTGAAATGGCAAGAGACTTACACGCAATTTTTTTTTTGGTCAAGAGTATTGCGTGTTGCAACAAGAATTGCGAACTGTAAAACCGTCTTTTAATAACATAATAAACTAAAAGAGCTCACAAATGTTGATACACTAACACTAATAAGTACGAAATAATCACCCTTATTCACTGAAAATACTATCAAAGTACTAAGGACCTTTCAGTTGCTAAGTAGCCATCAACATTCTTGGATAATATATTCACATATGTAAAAGATATCTTAATATACTCTGGTGAATTAGTTCAATCAGCACTATCTGATCATCTTTGCATCCAAATGCCCGTAGAAATGAACAATTCGAGCATACAATCAAATAATATAAGATATATACAGGTCTGATAACCCAAATAATGCATATGACATCTTCAATGAATTAAAAGTTATTGCATCAATAGCGTGCACAAAGGTAAAATTCAATATCAAAAATAATAGACGATGGATTACCAAAGAATTAAAAACCTTAAGTAAAAAAATCGTTTAATATATAAGCAAAACTGTAAAGGTCTTATACTCAAACAACATTACTCCAAATTTTCTAAAGATATAAAAACTGAAATTATTGCTGCCAAGAAAAGGCAAATTTAACTCACATTTATAGGGCAAAAAATAAAAGCAAGGTGTATGGGATATGAATACCGGTGAAAAACTAGAATTCATGAAAAAAGACGATATGATGTACACCAACGAAGGTTTGATTCAAATTCAAGGATTGATGGAATGACATTTATTTGCATTATTTGTCCGTTCAAAATATGAATGAGTTGTTCAATAATGAATGTAGAATTTTTTCATATAAAGGTATGAATAAATTTAGTATATTGATAAACATTTCGTGCTGCTTGTAACTAAAATTATTGAAGTGAATTATCATTAGAAATGGTCCATATATTTTGTAAATTTTGGGCAAAGGTAAAAGTACTCATTGCTCCTCTACTAAACTAATTACAGAAACATATCTTCCTGCATTGTGTTTTTGTTGTCAAGGTCTTCGAATTTAGAACATTTTATTGAATTTATGATGAACGTGGAGTGATGAACAAATTAACGTTTATTTTTCATGTTTTAGTTAGTACATAACTAAAAGCTTTAATAATTGTTCATTATCATTAGTACCTAATTTTGTTATTTATTTTTATAATTTTGCAGTGAAAACATGCTAGTCATTAAACTGGTTTAATTGTATATGTTGTATATTATTATTTATAAATGTAGAATATTTAATAGAATATTAGATCATTGAAATGTTTTAATTGGTTTTACAGAAAAACCAAAATTAGAGTTATTATTAAATCCAAATACAAAAACGCACAACTTCTATTGGAAATTACTTTACGACCTTTAACAATAATTCTTATAACCTCAGTAAGATGTAATCTTGCCGTCAGACAAATTCTGCAGTACTCGAATAAGTTTACCTTCGGATGACTGAAGAAGAATACTTTCATGGGATAGTTGAAACTAACAATACATTTTTCACGGAAAACTTCTGGTCACGTTTCTTACAATTTTTTACATTACATTTTCAATTATAAAGACAGCAAAATTAACACCACTTGAAAGTCAAAATTATCACTTCTACAGAAAATAAACCTCACCACAGTAAACAGTTCCTTTCTGCTAATGATTATTTAGCAATTCCATATTTTTTTATTATTAACAAAATTTCATCTGTATATTTAGCATTTGTTTAAGGAACTGGTTACGGCAAATGTTACTTTAACAATAATCGAAATATTCTAACATTTTTATTTTTTCATTTAGTTTACTAAAATTGTTTGAATTACAAGATACTAGAACAAGTTTACTCTTCAAAATAACTATTTCTAGATTTCACGAAAATTAGTGTATCTTCATGGTATCAAATTTTACTCACATAAATACATATTTTTCTCTAATGGGACAAAAATTGAAGGAAAACTCGGCACAGTATTTATGTTCAATATAATTCACTTATTCTATGTAAAAAATAGTAATTAATTAGTTGGAAGTAATGTCATTCTTAATAGCAAGACTTAAATTCTCTTGCTATAGCAATGGATAATTTAAAAAAGTGTGTATCGTAGCGGAAACATTAGTTAAGTATCGATATTTTTTTGTTTGATAACGTTTCAAGTATGGTAATGTTTTGATATATTTGGATTTAATATTATCCTTTGATATTTGATACAATCATTGAATATGTTCATTCTAAATTGAAACAATTTGATTTCAATTAATAAAATTTATTGGGAATACTGATTAGAAGAAACATTGTAAAATAAAAATTCAAAAACTTATAATACTTACATGTATGTGTATGGAAAATATATATGAAATATATAAAATTAATAAAATATTATATACTGGTAGTACAGCTCAATTAATCCCTCCCAATCTAGTTCACAGATGATGAATCAAACATAATCAACGTTATCAGATATAAATAAACTGCTGCAATTGTATAAACATGGGTCTACCAATAGGAGTGATATAACTTCAAACTGCTATAAAATGAAAACAAATTTATTTATTTCTATAATTTTTAATTTATGTTGTACTATATAACAACATTATGTTTTAAATAAAACATCATTAAAATGCCCACTTCGGCTGCGGCGGCAGGCCTTTAAACGACGAACCCAATTTTCCAACATGTTGGGTTGAATTTCTCGAATAATTCGGGTGATGTTGGCTTTTAAGTCGTCGCTGGTTTGAGGATTGTTTGTATACACCAATGACTTAACATAACCAAGGGTGTAAGATCAAAAGACCTTGGCGGCCAGTTGCTAGGACCATTTCGCGAAATTATTCGCTCCACAAAACGCTCTCTCAACAAATTAATTGTGTCTCGGGCAGTGTGCGTTGTTGCGCCGTCCTGTTGGAACCACTTCTGTCCCAATTCTCCAACGTTATTTGCAGGCTAAAGAAAATGTCTTATCATGTCACGATAGCGCCCTGCGTTGACTGTTACAGTATGTCCATTTGCGTCCTCAAAAAAGTAGGGACCGATAATTCCGCCGGCATGCAAACCACACCATACAGCTACTTTAATAGGGTGTAATGGCCTCTCGACAAGTTGCCGGGGATTGTTCTCCCACCAGAAGCGGCAATGTTGCGTATTAACAACGCCATTCATCCAAAAATGCGACTTGTCAGAAAAGATTATTTGCTTTTGTTCTAACTGCAATAACGCCCAATCGGTAGAAGTTCTCCACAAACCATGGTCGGTAAGCTTGAGTTCTTGGATTAGAACCATCTTGTACGGGTGTACATCGTTGAAAGGCCCAATTGCTGAGAACACTCCTTGCATTTCTTTGTCGTGTCTGTGGATTACGGTCCAGGAGAGTGTAATCCCGTTCAATTCAAACTTCTCAATTGTACGCCCGATATCAAGCTCAGAAGACTGTCCACATTGACCAAAATCTTCTCGAAGAGCACGAAAACAAGCTCTAACCGACCGCGCATTTTCATAGTATCTTTGTACGATAACTCTACGTTGCTCTTTAGTTAAACGATTCATTGTCAAATGTCGAAATATAATAAGCACAACTGACTCTTGATTCGCGTTATGACAATTGCCACTTTGCGTATATGACGTTCGAAAGTTCTATCACTCCTATTGGTAGACCCTATATAAGAGGGCAAGCTGAAAAGTTCCTGAAAAATGAAACAACATAATCTCCTTGTAGCCCGATACACTTCGTCCAACGTTTTTCTAATTTTTCGATCCCTTCCAAATAATACGATTTCGGCAATCCTTCAAAATAGGCGTTTGTTTCAGCGATGACCTCATCGTTGGAACCAAATCTCTTTCCGCCGAGCCATTTCTTCATGTTTGGATAGATAAAAATCGCAGGGGTCAAATCTGGAAAATATGGTGGATGACGAACCAATTCGTAGTGCAATTCATGCAATTTTGGTCATTGCGACTTCATTTATGAAAGGAATTTAATAATTTAGCGTATGCCTTCTTATTTTACACTTAGCTAAACATATCCTTTGATTTTGATTTAATGAAATTTGAAAATATTTGCAGATTTCCACATCTTACCAGAAATATTCTGCGGTTCTTCTCTCTTGCTAATATCTTCATTAACTTTCCGTATTCCTTTAACACTCTGGGATAGGTATAGTTGTTCCTTCCATATTAAGGCTTATATCCCAGATGAAAAATTTATGATTCTTGAGCCTGGTGTGAATTATATATAAATTCTCGGGAAATAGGTCACTAACACATATGCTTATTATTTTCGTCTTTACGTACGTTTCGGTCTCACGACCATCATTAGAAGACGTATCATTGTCTAAAATGGTTATATTTCCCGGGATAGTTTTTCCATCTCGCATCTCTATTATAATACATTAAGTCACACAGCTCTATATAAGCAAACATGCATAATGCATTAAAGTTATTTGCTGATTCAAACTGAAACAGTCAAAGTAGAACCTGAGCTCCTGAGCCATGGTTTACGTTTATCATGTTGCTGCGTAAGTGTATAAGCTAGCCTTTTAACAAATTAAGGTATTACAAAAGAGTAGCATTAAACGACATAGGTATTGGACTTTTTTAATTGATATCAAAGTTGAAGTAATGTGATTTCCAATGTTAGGTTCAATAATAACATGGACAAATTGTATTTGCTTATAAAACAAACACGTACCATCAAAGTTGAAGTATAGAACTAGTGGCAGCTATTTAGAGGTAGTAGGGGGAAGGATTTTATGAGTAATAATTTTAAAATGTACTAAAGCTTAGTAATCATTTGATTAAATTTTAGGATCCTTACCTAAGTAATAGGTATCAATATGTAGAGTATAAAGGTTTTAAATCGTATTCATTTCATGCCACCTCAGGTGTACCTCAATGGTCAGTACTTGGACCACTCCTACTCAATTTATTTATCAATGACATTCCTTCTTTGTTTGTCTGTTATTTTCTTCTCTACGCAGACGATTTAAGACTTTACTCGACAGTAAAGTATTCTTTATATTGTATCTCACTGCAGCATGACTTGGATGCATTCAGTACTTGGTGTGTAATCAATCATCTGGAGCTTTGTATTAGTAAGTGCACTGTAATGACTTTCCCCAAGAAAATTACACCTATTTACAATTACAAACTTGTTGACACAGCTCTTGCTCGTTCCTATAGTTTCAGAGACTTGGGAGTTTTGTTTGACGTGAAATTGTCATTTGCGCCTCACATTGATGCTGGGCTTTATCATCCGGAATTGCCGTCTATTCAACAATAGTAATTCGATAACAATACTATACAATTCATTTGTTCTTCTAAGCTCGGATATGCTTCAATTGTATGAAACCCCCATTATAAAATTTATATAAACAAAATAGAGCGAGTGGATCAGCGTTTCCTAAAATATTTAGCCTTCAAAGCCGATTGATGGTCATTTTCCATCTATTGGATTTTCCCACCAGGCTCTACTAGATAGATTCTTTTGCCTAGAGTTATATAAACTTAGGGAGATTCATAGTATTTTATTCCTGTATAAGGTCATTCATAACCTGGTCGACTGTCATGTGATTTTATCAAGGCTGAATTTACGTGTTACATCTGCTCACACCCGTTCCACATAAACATGTTATCTACCACTCTGCAGAACAAATAAGTTATTATTTCCCCCAATTTTCCAAATGTGTAGATTCTACGATATAATCGGTTTGACTGTTGACATATTTTGTTGTAACCCTAATGATATTTGTAAAGCTGTGTATATTAGTCAATTTTAATTCCTACTCTGTCATATTATATGTACTCCTAAGCTCTCCAATGGGTTTCCCCCGTTGAGCTAGTGTAATTGAATAAATGAATAAATGTTCCCTATATTAGTATTGTTAACGTGTTTGAAACGACCCTTGGGTGAATATTTAGCAAAGTTTGGGCATAGCTCCAAAAAATGTTTTGCCTCCGACTGATTTGTTTCAAAAGACGCAAAATATTGATACAGCACTTTGTTATATATAAATTCTCGGGAAATAGGTTACACTAACACATATGTTTATGATTTTCGTCTTTGCGAAACATACGTAAAGATGAAAATAATAAACATATGCGTTAGTGTGACCTATTTCCCAAGAATTTATATATATTCATACCTGGGTCAAGAATCTCTATTAAAACAGCACTTTGTTGTAGAGGTCGCCATGTATGAAAACATATTCGTTGTGCGACCTAAATCCCTATGTGCTATTAATTTTATTGAAAAATCTTGACTTCCGGATGGATTCCGCGTCACAGTAGCTCGACTTGATGCCGACGTTTCGCCAACCATTACAGGTGGCGTCTTCAGGGCAGGATTGAGGCAACCAATTTCGGGAACCCCCTCAATAGGGTTATTACTGGTGATGAATCGTGAAAATGCCACTTAAAGGACATCGATTCGACGACAAAGAGACTGTTGAAACTAATGCGACGAATGTGTGAAGGTGATTCCAAAAACTGACTTTCAAGACTGCTTTAGAAAGTGCGTGTTGTTCAATCAAATGGAGACTACTTTGAAGGATGCCACCAACCGGATGACGAAGAATAAGACAAGCGGCGAGAAATCGAGGTAATCGGATACTTTTGGGACAGACCTCGTACTATGATAAATTACCACCACAGGTGAAGTCCGCGAGAACCATAAAACTATTTAAAAGCAATATAACTAGATGGTTAATAGCACTTCCAAATTTGAATTCAATCTTGAATAATTGAGGATCTAAGAAATGACATGTTCAATATAGTTGAAAAAAGAAAAACACAAACTGCTCTAAAATATTATTGGTGAATGAATGAAAGGTTTTCTGGTTTTTAATTGAATTCCTGTTCTAGAATAATTTCGAATTAATATAAATATCATTATTGAATTAAATTTTGTTTGTAATTATTTCTTATATGATTTAAACTATATTCTCATACAAGATTTCTTTGAAATCTTTGTGAAGAATCTTTTTTTTTATTTATTTGCTCCTGAAGAACTATAATATAACTCGCACAGTATGTATGATGCATCAATTGATCAATTGACTATTGTGAACACAATGTATTATCAAAGCAAATATTTTATTATTATTATATGGGACATGAAAAAAAATCTAAATATTCTAAATAATTACATATATTCACGAAACTATAACCATACATCTTACAAAACTACTCTCTCTTGAATATTTTCATTGTCGCTTTCATCATCTTGCTCATCCAGAGTACCAAGGTACAAGTTATGATCAACTTTGAATATCTCTCCAGAGGGTGGACTTTTCAGTAATGCCCTGAAACAGATTTTTTTTCAATCAAAATCTCATAGATCTATAAGCTGTTTGATGTTCTTTAAGGCTTGTTTAATCTAGCAATTATCCACATGGTTACGTAATTTTCCGTATCACCCTTCTTCGACTTTCCTCATAATAAATTTAGGCTAGTCTTGGTGAGATAACAGAATAATTATTGATCTGGGTGAACTTAAATAAAGCCGAAATGCTCATTTACTGCTTTATGGGAGAAAACCTTCTGATATTGCTTGAACAGATTATTCATTTAGAAACTACGATCACGATTTCAGTCTACTATATTTATACAAAAATGACTCATATAGATAATATTTACAATACAAAACATAAGACAAATACCACAAAAAAGCAAGACCTTGAGACTCAAAGGCATCTCTATAAAAAATCAATAGGGCAGAGATCAAAATCTCATAGATCTACAAGCTGTTAGCTGATAGTATCAATTAAACTAACGTATGTCGAAGCTTTATAGTAAAACAGTAATCAATTTTTTTGGTTTCTTTTTATCCATGAGGTTAGATGGTGAGGAAGCGTCAAATGTTTCAAAACGGTCTCGCTTTAGCCATATTGGTGTTGACTTTCTGTCAAGCCAACAGTGTGTTTTGCGTCCTGCTGTTGTATAGTTTATAATAAATTGCAACTAGTTTTATGATTGTTTCAAATATTTGACAATTGTATCATGTCTTCATGTCCAGTGCATAGTTATTGCAGTCGGCAAGGCGTTGAGAAAGAGATATCTTTGGAATTGCATTTCATTGTTAAGTGTAAACATAAAACAGGATTATTTTATTTTGTTGTCCTATTTGGAACGTATATAATGTGTATTATTTCTTAAGAAAATATGTTGATAATAGATACATATTTTTTTCTCTTCCTAAAATTGCATATTTTCTCTGTATATATTTACTATAGAAACTCATTGGATACCTCCAAAGCATTTGACCGAGTCTGGCACCATAACCTTCTTGGGAAACTCTCAGATAGATCACTCCATGTGGTGGACGACGGAGTATCCTTTGATACAATGGATACAACGCTGGTCTTCCACAGGGATATTTCTTGGCACCAACTTTGTTTCTGCTCCATATAAATAATCTGCTGGAAGTCCACAGCTTTGCAGAATATGGTACACTTCATACCGCTTTCTCATCTAGAGCCTCTATACCAGAGGAGCCAGAGGAGCGAGACAGAGACAGGTTGACGCAATTAATGGAGATTTAGCAAAGATTTTGGATTTTGGATTGAGGATCTGATAATCTAGTAGAGTTTAATGCAACCAAAACTCAAGCTTGCGTCTTCTCCAGGAAGGCGAATCCCACAATCCCCAATATGATGATGTCAGGTAACAACTATTCCTATGAAGTCTACCATAACAATGCTCGAGATCATCACCAACAGCACCCTCTCATGGGACGATCATGTGAGGTCTATTGCGAAAACCGCTTCACTAAAACTTGGTTTTCTATTCCGTGCCAAGAGCTACTTTACATCCCAGCAGCTCCTCATAATCTACCACGCACAGATTCGACCTTTCCTGGAGTACTGTTCGCACGTTTGGAGTTCGGCTCCCAAACGTTATTCTGATTATTCCAAATTCATAACCGAATTTCTACGTTACCATATGTTTTGGTTATATTTAAATAAGATTTCGAGCAGGGGAGAATCCTAAATTCTCTCATTTACGCGACTTGGACCGATTTGTTTCAGAAGCCTTGGGCAAATCCTACCTTTGTGTTTCTGTGCAACATCTACCGAAGCTAATGGAAGCAATTTTTCCGCTATAAAATGTGAAAAAACTTAGACTCACCTCCTAATGAAACCTCCACTTTTCCTAGGTTTAACCGAGTTTATATCTTTCAACAACTGTGCAAAATTGGCCTCCAAATGTTTGACATCCATGTTCAGCTAAAATACATGATTACTTTTGATATTGTTATGAAAAATAGGAGCAAAATGATCAAATTTTATTGAATGAAGCAAAATAAAATACAAATTACCACTAACGTGGTTGAATCATCACGTAATTAACTCATAGCAAAATCATACATACCACTTTCAACTTTATATATAAAAATTCTCGGGAAATAGGTCACAATAACACTTTGTTTTAAATATTCGTCTTTACGTACGTTTCGGTCTCACGACCATCATCAGAAGACTCACTATGTCTAAAAAGGGGTTTATTAAAACTAATTATAGCACAAGCGTCCAAATCGCACAATTTAACTTCAATCAAAAGAGCCCACGCCGTCGAAACGAGCAGAACTACGAATAATCGAAATTGTATCGTCAGTATTAAAGTATAAAAAAATTGTTGTAGTAAGAATCCGCTATTCAGTAATATTATTAAAATATATGAGTGCATATTGATTGGTATTCTCACAACAACTGAGAAGACCGAAGCTATTTGTCAAGTATCTACTTTCGAAACCAGATGTGTAGGATTTATGAGTAGGTATTTAAGAAAGCTATCAGACCTGTACTGGAAAATTACTATTACGCATTCTTCCTAAAAACATTTTCAACAATTATAAAGACGTATGTAAGAATTTGCAAGAGATTATTTAATCAAATTAGTATAAATATGACTTAGATTTTGTGCATCTACCCTATGATTTACAGATTTGGGGTCACGTTTTATATGAATCATCTCCAGGATAGATCTTTTATAATAATTGGTTTCCTTAGTTAAGATATTAACATTTTTGTAATCAAATTGATGGTTATAATCAAAGCAATGCTTAGCAAGGGCGGTGGAATTTTCTAAGTTGTTATTTCTTGTGCTATATTTATGGCCGTACATTCTTTTTTGTAAATATTGTTTAGAGATTCCAGTATAGGTTCCATCACAATCTAAACAATTCAATTTATACACTGTGTGGGTTTGTTTATCTTTGGGTATTAAAGGTTTTAGATTTGAGAAATATTTCCCAACACAGTTAGTAGGTTTATGCGCAACATTTATATCATACTTTTTCAAACATTTTTTGATTTTCTCTGAGGTCTCCGGAATGTAAGGTAGAGTTATATAATTGTCTGTATTACCTTTTATGTTATTTTTATACGATGAACCATTATAGATTTTGTTTATTCTTTCTTTAATGATAGGATTGAAAAAAGTTTGTGGGTAGCCATTCAATTCTAGTGTATTACGAACAATTTTTAAATTTTTGGGGCGGTCATCTGCGTGGGACAATTTTATCGCGCGATCTGTAATGCTGTTTATGACACTTTTTTTATAACAAGCTGGTGCAACGGAATTGAAGTGAAGATAACGTTGAGACCATACTTCTTTAGTAAACCAAGAGGTTTTTATTTTTCCATCTGCATCATGCCTAATGTTCATATCTAGGAAATTTATGTTATTGTTTAATTCTATTTTACAAGTGAATTGAAGTTTACAGTGGAAATTGTTAAATTTATCAATTACGTATTGAATTTTATCGTTGGGAACACACATAAGGCAATCATCTACATACCGTTTAAAGAATACAGGCCGAAAATCTAATGAACTCATAACAGATTCCTCTAGGCACTCCATAACGAGGTTAGCAATGGTAGCAGAAATAGGAGATCCCATTGCTGTGCCGAATATTTTTCCAAAAAATTGCTCACCATACTGAAAGTATGTGCATTCTAAACAAAATTTTACAGCATTTATAAATTCCGATTGATCTAGTGGTGTGTGGTTTTTAATCTCTGCCCAACGTTTTTTGATGCTATTTAATGCCAAAACAACTGGTATATTTGTTAATGAATTTATAAAAAATCAATCCGTACCCGTAAACCATCAACTGATTTCCTTGGACGTTGTTTCTTTATTTACATTTGCGATTTGGACGCTTGTGCTATAATTAGTTTTAATAAACCCCTTTTTTGACATAGTGAGTCTTCTGATGATGGTCGTGAGACCGAAACGTACGTAAAGACGAATATTTAAAACAAAGTGTTATTGTGACCTATTTCCCGAGAATTTTTATATATAATTCATACTGGGTCAAGAATCTTATTATAACTTGTCACTTTGTGATTTTATTATTACAAAAAATTCAGTATAATGGCGTAAATACTGATAACAACACTACTCATTACACTAGATGTAGATGATTCAGCGGGAAATTCTACAATAAGAAAATAGTTCCCGAACGTCATCCAACAGTTTTTACACTCCAGTATACCATTAATTTTACGCCAAAAGCCAGGTAAACGTAATTTTCTTCCAGTTTTTGACCTTTTTCAACCTCAAAGTTGCAGAATTTGGAATTGTAAGTAGAATATTTGGATTACTTGGACAATTTTCGATCGAAAACATGCTATTACATTATTATTTTAAGATATTTTGGTGCTTCGGAAAAGGAGTTTGAAAAAAAGCTGTTTGGTAGCTGCAAATCTAGAGACTTCGTTTTTTTGTAATGTTTGAAGTTTGTTTCTTAAAACTTTGAATCCACTAAAATCGTGATCAAAATGACGACTGATTTTGATGTAAAATTTCCCAAGCATTCTGATTTTGACAATTTTTCAATCCCACATGATGACCCAGTGTCACAATTTTCTTATTGTTTGAACAGTCATTGAATGTCTGAAAACTATGAAGTAGCTCAAATAAGCATTGCATTAAGACTAGGCTTGAGCATCTTGTGCCACTCTGAGATGGAATTGATTCATGGAGATTAAAAAAAAAAAAATTGGCGTTGTTACATTAATGAAAAAAAAAAATATAAATCAACTTAGGTAGTTGAAAGTTAACAGTTTTCAATTATAATTAATGCATGAAGATTTTAATCAAAGCACCTACCGTTCCAATAACTGTTTCCACTACCCCAAAATCTTTTTCATACTCGTCTCTCACAGCTCGATAGTTGATTCCACACATAAATTTCATAACTGCTTCATCCGTATTTGAGTCTAAAGTACCAGATTTTGCACTTGGAAATTTCTTTTTCATTAATCCTCTCAAAGAAACGAGTTCAGGTAATATATTTGGATGGGCAAGAACGAATTGAAAATTCTGCAAGGCAACTTCACCATTCTGAATTTTCTTGATTAACTCTACGCCTCCAGCTAATTCAGCACCAGCAGCAGAAGCTCTCAGTTGCATATCCGAATCTTTGGTAAATGCTAATATTGATCTTTCTTCTCCATGATGAAATTTGTGTTGAATTCCACATAATCTGCTAAAGCTCTCCGTAAATTTATTCTGCAATATGATAATGTACAATCATTCTAAAATTAACAAAGGAGAATCAAAGAGATAATAATTACTTATTTCTGCTAGTCAAAAAAACTAGTATTACTCAAGTTATTGAAATTAAATACTGGTAAGATCATAAAGAAAAAGTAATGTTTGATGAGGGATAATATTATAATGACATACAATGTTCCAAAAGTTTGAATTGTACCTCATATTCTTTTGAGGCTGTATAAAAACCATTAGGTACACTTATTTATTCTTTGTTCAGTATGCTATCAGTTACATATTTCATTCACCTGTTTTTCACCTTGCATATTCAATTCTATTGAAACATGCAGAGGTGCATTTGGTTTATTATAAATTTCAGGGTGGTGAGTTTCTCTGTGAGCATGGACTGCTTCCTCGAATGGATACACCTTCCATTTATAATATTTTGCAACATAGACATCATCCAAAGGAGTTTGTTTCCAAGAATCGTCAAATTTTCTAGAAGGTCTTGATGCTAACATCCTACAAAAACATGTTATAACTAATGTCTCGATATTTGCAAATCTACAGACTTTTCCTTATCACGCAGATTATGTGGAATGAATCCAATTTTTTCAACCACAACTTTGACCTTTTTCTTAGACTTCCTTTCTCGTGTTCCTTTTCGAGCGGCAAAGTTACGAATTTGTAAGTAGTGATTACTTTCCACAAGAGGTCTAATAACCGATATACTGAATGGCAACATACATAACCCTGGAAAACGATAATACAAAAACAATCGTAGCAAAATTCTTGTTGAATGCGTACACGTACTTGTACTTATAACAGACATCGCTTTTGATTTTACCCTTTGTTATAATATCAAGATCAAGTAATATCTAGATGAAAATTGTTCAATTAAAAAGTATCCTGAACGACTTTTGTAGGTTATCCTATAGTTATTCACTACAGAAGAAAGATGTGAGGTTCAATGCTCTGATCAGAGAAGTTTCCTATTGTACACTAAGATTAGAGACAGGAGACCAACTAGACCAACCAAACATCATATCCAGCCCTGTGTTGGTTGCGGGCACGGTCGTATATACAGGTCTGGGAACTCTAGACTGTTTCCTATGTGAGAAGTGAGTCCGCTAAGCGTCATGTGTTGCGTAGTACCAAAAGGGCGGCGTATGAGTCGAGGAATGTTATACGACCGTGTTTGAACGATATGACGCCTAATCCTGATATCCTGACAACATGCTTCATCATGCGCCAGTTGGTGGCTGAGCGAGGGACCACGGTCGTATATACAGGTCTGGGAACTTTATGTTTGACATGAGTCTCTTACATGTCGCCAAACTCGTAGTCCCTCGCTCACCCACCAGCTGGCGCATGGATCGAAATATGTTGTCAGGATATCAAGATTAGGTCGTATACATGCCAGAGAACATCCCTCGACTCATGCGTCACCCTTTTGGTACTACGCAACAGATGACGCTTAGCGGACTCACTTCTCACATAGGAAACAGCCTCTAATTCCCACCTGTATATACGTTATACGACCGTGTTGCGGGTTGAGTCAGAAAATGAACGACAACGGGGAATGTTTAAACTGAACCATCGCCAATCGCGATTACTGCTAATGAATCGAATGAATGTAAATTGCAATACTGTTTGTTTTTTGACAGTTTAAAAGAACCATAATAGAGACATTACATATTTATAATATACAAAAGAGTTTGTTATTGTAAATTGATATTGTTGATGGAAAGGAGGAACTTAATTTTATTCTTCAAATAAATATGATCACTTAGGAGCGATATCATTTTGTCACGAAAGTAGGTTAGTTTACTATTTCGCATAACTACATTAATTGATCCGTAGATCACTAACTTCCCTCGCCCTCTTTTTATAAACACAATGTTTCGCTTACGGACACTTCTGCAGATTGTAACATATATTTTATAGCTTTCTTAATAGTTACTTAGTAAATTAGAGCTGGAAAACTATTCTCTGTCAGGACATTGAACGTTTAATTGGATTGACGATATATTACGTCCTTTAAGTATTATTATGTATAATTATATTTTCTATCTTTCTATAGATTTTAGAATTATCTCTATGACGAGAAACTAAAAAAAATATCAATTTCGAATACTTCTGCAGGTTTAATATATGATTGTGATACATATTTATAGCCAGCAAACATAATGTACAAAAAGTACCATGGATTATTTGAAAAACTGAAGATGCATTCCATAAGTACCATATGCAAAGGGACTACCGCAGCCTATAAGAGTTGGGCAGTCAAAACAGATTGTCTTTAGCCTGGGTACCAGGCAACACAGGATTTTTTGACGTGACAACGTCTTATAATTCGATAGAGCCGGCTGCACGCTCGAGAAAACATGACTCATGCGGCGTTACCTCGCTCTGACCGGCTGTGCGTTACCTCGCTCTGAGGCGTTCCATTTAAGGCTTGAAGTGCAAGCGAGAGCGCGCTGCTATACAATAATACATTTACATGTTTTCGTCAAGTATGAAGTTCAGTGAAAAGTGAATGTGGTGTCAATTATTTATAGCAACGATAATTGCGGCGATAAAGGTAATGATTCTTTCGATATTAAATATATGTTCAGTGATATATTGTCGAATATTCGTGCTTTCATCATTAAAATAAATACCATCGGTCCGTTAGTGCAGCGATTGTAGGTTATGCTATAATTGACAAAACTATAACAATAAGTTAACAGAACTATTTCACGATGAGTAAAAAATCAATTGCTTTACTATTCGATCGAAATAATTATCGAGCGTAGCTATGATTTCAAAAAATTAAAACATAAATGTTAAATCTTCCACATATCATAACAACGTGTCTGAAATGACAGGTTGGACCAGCCAGCCGTCAAAGGGAACAATTTTCTCCTATATCAAACACATTGAGGCGGACTTTTTAAAAGCTAAATTGACATAATTGTATTTATGCGTACAAATAAATGTAACTTGATCAATTCAATTGTGATTTCCATTTACCTCCTTCTCTATATCCATACAAAATATCTATCAAACAAATAAAATTAAAATTTTCTTTTGAAAAATGAAACCATTCCATCAGTATTTTCTTATGACGTTGTCACGTTCAACTATCGTCAGTAAACCGACTTTACAGACAACCGACTTTTTTTTTTGGAAAGTGGTTGAAACTCTTTATCTGCCTGTAACGCCCCATAATGTAGTGTGGGAGTCCGAATTTAATCGCCTCAGATATACCCACTAAACACTCCACTTCGTGTGGTAGGCTCGATCCTGCAACCAGGGCAGTCTCGATGACACTTAGGCTTGACGGCCCATTGTCTCTTGCCTCACCATTTTCTAGGGTCATCGGAAAAAATCCGCTGTGGCTGGATTTGAACCCGCGATCTGCAGCCACAGTGAGTTAGAAGATCGATGCTTCAAAGTCACACAGGTTACAATGAAAATGAAGAGGCTGATTTTCTAGCCCGAGGAGGAACAAGTTGTGCCCCATTTGGTCCAGAACCTTTCTATGGTAAAGCAAGGGTGGCGCGAAAATCATATAACAGTACGTGGATGAAAAAGCAATCTCGAGAATGGCATTCATTGAAGGACCATCGTCAAAATTCACAGAGTACCTACTGAGCCAGGATAGGCGATCAGCCAGGAAGCCAGGATCATCATAGGGCATTGTAGACTCAACAAACACATGAACAACATCGGACATGCAAACACAACCGTAGCTTCTTCCAAGAAGATGAGGAAACCTCACGTACACATACTGTGCAGCGAAGTTCCGACCAGGCTAAGGTTTTCGACGATAGAGGACATAACATGAGGGCACACACAATAGATATGCAAAGGTCGCGCTCAACGTACAGGTGTCACTACTAGGAAATTGCCAACCAAAACTACTTTTTAACTTTGTTAAATATTAAGACAATAATCATATAGTGGTTGCTCTGGCTCTCGTGCACACAGCTACCTAGGATGGCCTAGGTAGTACTTCTACTCGAAAAATAGCACCGAGACTATTCAGCTCTCAACCGTGGCGACACCAATGAAATTCAGGGGTTCAAATGTCTTACAGATGCCTACAATCTACAATGACACATGACTGATTACCAAAAGCTAGTAGACAACTAGTGACATGGGGACAAGCACAATGAACTTTCGGACGGCAGAGCTTCTTGTACTGAAGAACCCACCTCCAAGATAAAGTATAACTATTTAAACAGTGAAAAAATTAATTTTCTATTTCCCTGAGAATAATAAATTGTTCGTTTTACACAGAATAACCTTCAACACCCAATTAAGAATCAATATTAGATGCACGCATATTTACTTTCGTATCGTATATCGTATTTACTCAGACAACTTTTATCGTGCTACCAAGAAAAATCATTTAACTAATAGAAATCTCCATATCACATTTCCTGAATAAACCAACATCACGTACTCCTGGTGTGACATCGCTGCAACAGGAAGAATAATAATTGTGTATGTATGTACAAATCTAGAGAGAAATTTAAATAATGTGTGCGAATTACATTAAACCTCTTCACATAGTGTAGATAGATTCGAAATTCCAATGTAGGCAAAATGTATTGCCTATTGCTAACATTTCTTCGATTAATAATCGTACGGGCATATTTATTTTTTTGTGAGAGGATAGAAAGTGGGAGACAATTTGAGTCATTAATTTTTTTTCATCTTAGACATTACGCTACGGAATTTTGCGACCGGCGAGAACGTTAAATAAGAAAGTATCCTCCACCAGTACATTCATCGTTCATCGTTTGAGGAGAGTGAACTTTGACCACTTCGTTGTGCGCTCCATGGTCATAAGCCTATTTTCTATTCTAGCAGGTTTGTGGCCTGCCAGAAACCCAGAATATTGCCAGTGTTGGCTTCCATAAGTTCTTCTGGGAGCAGTTTTGATTCTCCGAAGTGACGGTGTCTGATACTAACGCTGGGCATTCCCACAGGATGTGAGAGGCTGCTTCCTCCGCCCCTTTGCACTTCCTACATATTGGGTCATCTGTGATGCCCATAGTGTGAAGGTGTTTGTTAAGACGACAGTGACCGATTAGGATTCCAGTCATCTCTCTGATGTCCCTTCTGTTCAGAGAAAGGAGTTTCTTTGAAAACCTAAGCACAGGTCCTTTGATGAAGAGCTTGGCCCAGAAGGGCAAGACCCACACGCAATTTGATAAAGCGACCATCGGCGCCGGCCCAACGGAGGCCCAAGACGACCCTAGCCTGGCCAGGGAGTCGGCCATTTCGTTTCCTTCAACTCCACTATGTCCAATGGCTCAGCTGAGTTGAACCTATTTCTACTGGCTAGTTCAGCCAGTGTATCCCTGCATTCTTTGGCAAGTCTTGATGTGACTGGGTGATTTGAGAGCTCCTAGAGCTGACCGGCGCCGTATCTTCTGGCGGGCCACAAACCTGGTAGAATAGAATAGCTGACCACGGGGCACACAATGGGCCCAACTTAGTGGCCTAGGTGCTTTTCGATATTTCATCTTCGATACGAACACAAGAAAACAAACAAATCAGGAAGCATCCAAAAGTCTACTAATATTTATCTGAATCTTACATATTCCTCATAGATTCAACCAAATTTTAAAATATACAGACCGTGTTAAATTCAGCTCTCGTTACAGTTCTGTCTATTCAAAGATAAGATAAGAATTACAAATATTTTTTAGCATATTAAAATTTTACTGTACCATTTCCAACATTAAATGTTGTTCAAAAAACTTTACTCAGGACATTATACAAATATGGACGTTCCTTTTTGTTAGCAGCTACCAAAGAAAAAACTACTTTGGATGTTGAAGGAAAGTGTACACGACAGGAAGGAGTTTGCGAGGAGGAGGAACCCAACTTAGTAATGTCCGTGGCAGACCATTTCATAACTTATGTGATATTTAACAAAGTAAAATTTCTGGTTTTTTTCTGTAAAAATGGGATGCCACAAAGTAATGTACAGCTCTTTTCAAATTCTTACCTATATTCGATGAATTTAAATCGGTATAGTTTGTTTACTCTACTTTCTCATTGTTAATACCTTGTCAGTTGCCTAATTTGAATGTACAAGAAATAATTTAACAATTAAAGCAGTCAATTTGTGATGTTTAATAATGTATAATCGTCGGTAATGGGAAAGTAATGTGCCTACCCTACAAAAGAATTTAGAAATTCACTCTTGCTTGGCAGAATTATTCCAATTTACGTGTTAACTTTTGGTATGTAGAAAGTACAACAATGTTGCTTGTTTAATGTTACATACGTTAACCATTAAAAATGAAAAAAAATATAAACCTGGTTAAACAAGTTGATTTTAAAACGAAATTATTTATCAATAATTTGAAATCGAAGGAGGATAGTTTGAAAAATCCGAGATTCATAAGCTAAGCTATACAGACTGCTATACCATATATAAGTATATATAGGCCAGACGGAAGGAAGTTTTAGTGTCTGGTTCCGAGTTCCAAGTATACTCAGGAAGTCATGGACTACAGAAAGAAGATTCATATTCCAATAATAATAATAGTAATAATAATATAGTTATTAATGTCCTTGCTAGGAAAAGTTATTTGATTGAATTAAACTTAGTCACTCAAGTTCAGTGGCGGCTCGTGAACTTTTTAAGAGAGGAGGCTGGACATAAAACGTTTTTGTAAAAATATACTCTATTCAGCCAATAAATTTAACCTTTGCACAGCGACCGTACCAGCTACTTCAGTGACAAAATTAATTGTTGCCAAGCAAAAACCAACGTGGAGGTGTAGAGTTTCTCTTGGCAAAAAATTTTTTTGTTCGTTTTTTTTTTCTTTGGATTTTTGATATTTCTTATATTTTTTTTGGAATTTTTCATATTTTGTTTTTTTTTATTATTTTTATTAACTTTTTTTATATATTAACGGAATTCTACGGTCTTTAGTTTGCGAAAAATGATCAATAATATTATCATAAAATGTATCATTTTGTTTTAAGTGTTTTACTAAATCTTTTTCAATAAATATTAAACTAACATTGTATAAACGATTTTGGCCCATTGTATTTCGCATGTAAGTTTTAATTCGTTTGAGAGTAGAAAATGATCTCTCCACCGATGCCGACGTGACAGGAATGGTTACTGTCAAACAAAGTAGTTTATAAAACTGAGGTAAAACTTGTCGCAAATCATTGTCTATCATATATTTTATCATATCGGCGTGAATGTCGTACTGGCCTAAAATATCTTTATCCGAGTAGGTATATAACCCATAATTCATTACACAGTGCTATTTTATCAAAAAATTTATATTTTAGAACTAAGTTATCTAAAAGTGTATTGGGAGACTCTTTTGAAAAAGATTCGAAAAATCTTCTATTCGTCAAGTCGAAAAACTTCAATTCATGTAAATCGGAAAATCGAATCTCAATTTGACCTTTAATAGTATCTACCAAATTATATGTTTTCCTCCTTTAACAATATTCTGTTTACAGGTTAATTCAAACTCAATACTCGATGTAATATGTTCCTGCGATTTTTCATGTCTATCTATACCACGAGCTAAATTTTTCAAATCATCATAACCCGAGTGTCCCCAACATGAAGTTGTATCAGATGTAAATAGCATCTATATAATTTATTGTCTATTTCGATTTTGAAACATACCTGTCATCGTCACCACTAATCCTTTCAAATCCGGTAAAGGCCGTTTATTTTTAACAAAACACTTTTCTATCATATGTTAATCCACTAAATGGATTTTCTAAGAACCCAGCAACTAAGTCACTCATCATTTTAACGTTCACCGATTAGATAAATTATAACTTAACTACTTAACCTTACTTCGCCTCGCGGTACAAAAACAAGAACTAACGGAACACGTCACGTGTCGCATTCTTCTAGCGGAAGGGCGGTAGCAAGTAATCGTATTTCATTCGACCGACGATTCCGTACGAGAAGCTAGCCTCCATAGGGTGTTGCCATATTCGCTCTTTTACCCTATCTAGCAATTGAACTGCTTGGAACACGGCAACTGTGTTGACCACACGTATTTAGCGTTTGAGATATATAGAGAATATAGCCTCTGGCCACTGTTGCCAGATTAAAAATAACTACTGAGAACGGGGAATTAATTGTAAAATTTAAAGAATTATCAGAGAAACAGGAAATAAAATTGAGAATGATCATTAAGATAAATTGGTGAGGAGGCAGAGCCTCCTTAGCCTCCTTCGAGGAGCCGCCACTGCTCAAGTTACTTAAACCATTTACTTAAAATTTTAATATTTTATTATAATAATTAAAATTAGTATAATGTTGGTAATATTGTCGCTATATATGTTGCGGACATGAGATATTAAATTAACGTTAACAAATTAACAATAGTTAATATCTATATTGTTATTAAGGATATACGATCGTACTATGACGAAATGACAGACTAATAATAAAAAACGTACCCAGGTCGACTTTGCCTAACCATCCCAGTGACAGTTACGGCGATCTAGCGGTCTATAACCCGCCATGAAAATATTTATTTGTGGAACTAGTGCAAAAAGTGTATATTTGTTACACGATGCATGAAGTTTGCAGCTCGAGACAATGTCGAGAGTTGCGATCATGTTTTTTGCACATATTGCACACAACATTTTTTCTACAATCGAATTAAATTTGTTTTTATTTCAAATTTTATTCAAGAGTATTTTACACTGCAAGAAATATTACTGATTCTTAGAATAGTTATAATAATAACAGTTTATACTAATGGTATTTTTATAAAACTAGTTATTTGTTTTTTGAGATCTCTCCCACCTTTCTAGGGTGTTCTAGTAGGGTCAATGAACTCGTAAGTTTGACATCATCAATCAACCGAATAGCTGACTTTCTGGATATAATCCTAGAGCTTCACATATGTTTGGGAGCCGAATTCGAAACATGTGAACATGTATTTCAGAAATCTCTGGAGAATCTCTAGCTGTATCATTGGATATCTCCAAAACATTTGACCGAGTCTAGCACCAAAACCTTCAGTCATATGGTTTGCCGTGTCAACTGTGGCGCCTACTATCAAGTTTTCTCTCAGATAGATGAGATCACTCCATGTGGTGGTTGACGGAGTATCCTCCGATACAATTGTAATAAATCGGAATTTGGGAAATTGTAGCTTCTCATTATTAAGGTGGCCTGTGGTATGTGCGATAATCTTATCGAGTTAAGGCGGTAATGTTAGTCTGGATTGAAACAATGAAAGTCTTTTGCCGCCGAAGATATGAGCCGATACTCTGTACTCACACGAAGGTGTTATCAATAAAAACTATGACATCAGCGAAAACAGGGAGCTGGGAATAAAGGTATAATCGGGTTGAGAAGTAAGGGGGTATAGAGGCTGTGCTGTTGTGATAAAACTCTTTCTTCAAGAGGGAAGAAGGCAGTTCGGGCCGGTCCATACTCAAGTCGCGTATTATTAAAGCCGAAGTAAATTCATTCCTTTCTCAAAAAGATAAAATTTGGTGATTAAGGTTTAATGTGGTAATTAAATTAAATTGTTCAGTAGTTCAGTTCAGAGGACAGCCGGGGACTCCGATGTGTTATCATCGTTAAAATAATTAAATTCGTTCTATATCATTGGCACCGACTCGTCCGGTGAATTAAAAGTAGTGAGTGTTAGGGGAAGGTTAAACAACAAGGAGGGTAAGTCTTAGATCTAGATAATTACAAATTACAACTGTTTGGGTTGGACTGATACTGCATGATTTCCGCTAAGTAGAGTATTAAGATGGTAAAAGGTTGTAAGAGACTTTTGTTTGAGATTCAATCCAGAAACCACTATTCCTTTCGTTTATGTTTTCACAACGGTAGAGGTTAGTAACCATTTAGTTTAGTTGTAATATTCTCTAAATATCCATATAATTATATTTCGTCATACTAAAATTATTGACAATAAATCCAGGTCATAAGTCGATTGGTTTGATTTAATAAATGGAACAACCCAAAGTTTACCTATAAAGTGATAAGCATTAATAGTACCGGAGGGTTCCTGCTTAACCTCTTAAAAAAAGTAGGTGGTGGCAGCATATCATAATAATGAATAAAGTAGTTGAAAGTTAAGATTAATTGCCTGAATGCAACTTCCGATTATTTGCTGGAAGCCGTGAGGACACGCACTACCAAAGGAGCGCTGTGAGGTTGACAGTGGAGAGGGTCAGTAGTAGAAAGTTAATAAATTACAAGAATTAAAACAAAGTAATGGGTGTATAATACACAATGGCTATCAACGCTGGTCTTCCACAGAGATTTTTATTGGCTCCAACTTTGTTTCTGCTCCACATAAACGATCTGCTGGCTGTGACCATCTGTCCCGTCCACAGCTTTGCAGATGATGGTACACTTCATACCGCATTCTCATATAGAGCGCCTATACCATCCAATGGAGTTAGAGGAGATAGACAGAGACAAGTTACGCAAATACTGGAAATCTGTCAAAGATTTTGGAATGGGGATCTGATAATCTAGTAGAGTTTAATGCAACCAAAACTCAAGCTTGCGTCTTCTCCAGGAAGGCGGTTCCACAATTCCTAATATGATGATGTCAGGTACAACTATTCCTATAAAGTCTTCCATAAACATGGTCGGGATCACCTACGACAGCACCCTCTCAAGGGACGATCATGTGAGGTCCATTGTGAAAACTGCATCACAAAAGCTTGGTTTTGCATTCCGTGCCAAGAGCAACTTTACATCCCAGCTCCTCTATCTATCTACAAAGCACAGATTCGACCTGTCCGATCCGTTACGATTTCATTGACTTCTCTAGAACATTGTAGAATGGTGGGAGATCTCTCCCTTTACTATAGATATTTCCATGGTAAGTGTTCACCAGTACAAGACTTCGTTTTTCTATCAAACAGTGGAGTTGCGGAACCCTTCAACTGGTGAGGTTTTTCCCTATGCCTATAACCTCCAACCCTTCAAGAAAAATTCGAATATCTATCTCCTCTCCCAACATTCCACCACTGGCTCATACGATGTTCTTCTAACATTATTGGTCTCCCTCTCGTGTAGCCAAAAGATATATAAAAAAAAGTTTCATTAATATTATTTAATGTCAGTTTCTGTAACTCGTCCCTGCGGCAGGCTCCTACAATGACAAAGACTGCAACTGTCTATAACAAAATACAAGTATGAAGTTAATAATGAACATCATTTGCATGTGTTACCTTCATCATTAGATATTTACTATCTGGAGCTTCAATTAAAAATTTATTAAATTCTTTTCCGGTGAACATTTTTGATTTCTTGGGACGGTATCCGATTTCTTCTCCAAAAATGAAATTAATTTAGGAAAATGTCGAATTTCCACATTTTTATTGATTAAAAGTACAACTTTTAACATTGAATATTCTGACCATAAGGTTGATTTTTCTTTTTAATACGTTAGGAGGACGTTTTCAGTGATGGTCTTAGCAAAATTTGTGTCACACCAGTATTTAAACCGTCTATAACAAATTTTCTTACACTTTTACAGATTTATCGCGTAATAAATCTACTGTAATTTCATTTGTTGTTTCAATTATATCTGGAAGAGTACAAATAGTTTCTTTCTCACTATCAGAACCCAAAACTTTTTCACAGGTTTACAACAAAAAAATTATAAAATTTCAAACTAAGAACTTAAAATTAATTACGGAAATTGTCACTATCAGACGTGATCCATAGGTAAATATGAATATGCTTTCGTTAGTAACAAGATTAGTCAAAATTAGAGTAAAAAAATTTTTTTTTATAACAGACAACGTTTTGAGGAATATTTAACGGTACGTTACGTACGTACGTTTCGGTACCATGACCATCATCGGAAGACGTATCAATGTCTAAAACGGGTTTTTTTAAAACTAATTGTATTAAGCGTTCTTATCGCACTAATTTCAATTAAAAATGCCCATGTCGCCGTAACGAACAGAAACACGAGTAATCGAAATTGTAACACATTAATGTATATATGCATATGCATATATACATTGTATAGTATATTAGTCCAGTCATTATAGGAGATTTTTGAGCAAATAATCGAAATTTTTGGGTACAGCTCAATTTTTGTACCAAAGTGTAGGTTTTGGTATCTGAAAACATGTGTCACTGACGCGCCTGCGCGCGCATATTAGCATTCGTCAGAATAGATATATATATACGTTTTTTTGCCATTTTTTGCACAAAATGGAGAATATATCCAAATGTATGCATTTTATCGAAAAAAGAGGAGTAAAGTTGTTCAGAATTAAATTTCCTATAAAAATGCATTATTTGATTTTCCGATTTTCTTCGCAGTTTTCCCGGGCGCGTGAAAATAAAATGCATATATATATATTTTTCAGTAAAATCGAATTTTCTCAAAACAGAAGCGTTCTATCAAAAAAAGTTTCAAACAAAAGTTGTTCAGAATGTCATTTTGCATAGGAAAGTACTATTCTGATTCCAAAATTTTCCCGAATTTCCCATTTCAAAGCCTTAAACAAAAAAATACACGTATAAGTCGTATTTTATATATAACAAAAGATTTAAAAAACAGTTATGCATACATATATACACACACATTTGTATATGTATATATGTATGCATATATGAACTTTTTTTTAATAATTATAATTTCTGCATAATAAAAATACGATTTTTAATAATTATAATTTTTTATCAGCTACTTCCTTGGGAGACATCATATCCTCAATTTTGGCCTACTTACGTTCCTGGCAAAATCCTATTTAGAACAACTTTTGTTTGGATCATTTTTTCATATAACGCTCCGATTTTGAGAAAAATTGACTTTGTCGATACGTCTGTTTTTCATTTTGAAAATGACTGGAAAATCGGGAAATCGAATAGTGTGTACTTATAGGAAATTTAATTCTAAGCAACTTTTTCTCTATTGATTTTTTCGCTAAAATGCACTATATAAGCTCCAGAACTGTTTTTTAAATTTTTTGTTATATATAAAATACGACTTATACGTGTATTTTTTTGTTTAAGGCTTTGAAATGGGAAATTCGCGGAAAATTTTGGAATCAGAATAGTGCTTTCCTATGCAAAATGACATTCTGAACAACTTTTGTTTGAAACTTTTTTTGATAGAACGCTTCTGTTTCGAGAAAATTCGATTTTACTGAAAAATATATATATATGCATTTTATTTTCACGCGCCCGGGAAAACTGCGAAGAAAATCGGAAAATCAAATAATGCATTTTTATAGGAAATTTAATTCTGAACAACTTTACTCCTCTTCATTTTTTCGATAAAATGCATTCATTTGGATATATTCTTCATTTTGTGCAAAAAATGGCAAAAAAACGTATATATATATCTATTCTGACGAATGCTAATATGCGCGCGCAGGCGCGTCAGTGACACATGTTTTCAGATACCAAAACCTACACTTTGGTACAAAAATTGAGCTGTACCCAAAAATTTCGATGAAAATCTCCTATAATGACTGGACTATATGCATATGTATCACGAATCCACTGCTTATCAATTTTCTTATATAATTCGAAGTCATTTCGAACATTGTTTGAATACGACTGAAACCAAAATATATAATGGTCAAGTATCCACTTTCGAACCAGATGTTAAAGATTTATGAGGTAATAGAAAAATGTTGTCAGACCTTTTTAGAAATATTGCTATTTGAGCATTCTACGTAAAATATACTTTTGACATTATAAAGACGCATGTAGGAATTTGAAGTTTTAATTGATTAAATTAGTGTAAATCTGACTTAATGATTGAACGTCTGTTCTATTATTTATAAACTTGGAGTCATGTTTAATATGAATCATCTCCAGAATAGATCTTTTATAATAATTGGTTTCTTCAGTTAAAATATTAACATTTTTGTGATCGAATTGATGGTTATAATCAAAACAGTACGTGATTAATAAATTTAAAAATTTCCGCTGTAAACTTCAATTTACTTGTGAAATAGAAGTAAACAAAAACATAAATTTCCTTGATATGAATATTAGGCATAATATTATAAGTCTGATTCGACAATGGATACTTGATCATTATATTTTTTGGTTTCAGTCGTTTTCAAACAATGCTTGAAATGACCTCGAATATTGTAAGAAAATTGCTAAGCAGTGAATTCTTGATACATTTTCATATACTTAAAACATTAATGATTTAGAATTTCGATTACTCGTTTCGACAACGTGGGCATTTTTAATGAAAATTATAGCGATAAGGACGCTTTGAACTTGATACAATAAGTTTTAAGAAATCCCGTTTTAGACATTGGTACGTTTTCTGATGATAGTCGTGAGACCGAAACGTACGTAAAGACGAAAATAATAAGCATTTATATATAATTCTTATCTGGGCCAAGAATCATTATTAATTTTTTGAGCAAGTTAACTTTAATGCTGTGAAATTATATAGAGAGTAATCATTTATAACATTGTAGTTTAGTGACAGCTGTAAAAAAATTTTGTTTGTATTTCGTTTGTGAAATTCGTGTTCCAATGACAGTGAATTACAACTCTCAAATGCCATTGAAAAGCACTTATTTCAGGCACTTATACAAAAATAACTATTTCTACACCTCTTTAATATTCACTGTTATCATATTATTAAATAGAAATTTTAAGTAGGTAACTTTCTTGCTGAAGTATATGGAAATTGTAAATAATGACTTCGGTCTGTAGAACAAAAACCATCGTACGACGAGTTTGGATGTCAGAATTAGGATTGAAAGATGCCCTTGGAACCTTTGATCATCGGTAGATAACTATTTCACCACAGGCAAAGTAAGTCTGTCTGGGTGTGTGGTGGAAGGAACTAGTGGTTGAAGTTTGAAGTATCTTAGTGTCTATCTAACAGTTTAGTTTATACGTGATATTGGAAGAGTTGAGTTCAAGTCAAGTTGCCTGACATACCCAGTCGTATTCGAGCCGTACGAGGCCACCGACCGCATGTGTTGGACCGCGGGTCCAGTGTTCACAACAATTTGCGTGCGTTTAAACCATTACCATCACAAGGATACGCTTGGGTTAATTAGTCCGTCTTACTACCTACTTTATACCTGGAGCGTGGACCTTTATGTAGTTATATAGTAATATTTTATCAGTAACTGTGTCGTGGACAATCTTATCTGGATCATAGTTGATAGATGAGTTCATGCCAAATGTCAAGATGATATCAAACATTTGTTTATATTAAATTGAAACACTCGCTCGGTTTTTACACGTTCCGTTTCGCGCACCGAAATCGATTTTGAATTTTATACGTTAATTTCGATGACTGCAAACACCAAACATGATAAGATAAGATAATAGATTAGAAATTCGACGAAAAAACTTTTTCTAACAGAAGATAATATCACTATTACTTGACCTGGAGTAATACACTTCGTTCGTTCCAGACAGTGAGCCATGTGCTATTCCGGAACTTATTTCTATTCGATCAAACATCCACAGGATTTGCGGTCGTCGTGTGCAAATTCATGATGCCAAGTTACAAAGTGCGGGATAGGATATTTTAAATGATAAATAGTGAATTATGGCAAAAGGTAAAAAACTTTTGAAAATATTTTGTGGCGTATTAGTGGGTTTTTCGTTTTCTCTGTTGTTCCTGTCGAGCCGACCTTCGCCAGTGGAGAAGATGTGTGTGCGGACTAGAAAATTGACCAATTTACACGAAAACCGTAGAAATTCCAGTGCCGAAACTAATTTGTTGTACGTGGGAGTGATGACGGCACCTCAATATCTTGACACAAGGGCGAAAGCCGTGCACGAAACGTGGGGAACCGACGTACCGGGCAAAATAACCTTTTACAGTTCCGAAACGTCTCGTAGTAACAGTCTACCGCTTATCGCGTTAGAGGGAGTCGATGACAGCTATCCCCCGCAAAAGAAGTCATTCATGATGTTGAAACACATGTACGATTACTACATCGATAAGTATGAATGGTTCATGAGGGCGGACGACGACGTCTACGTCCGGACGGATCGTCTGGAGGAGTTGTTGCGGTCTGTTGACAGTCGCAAGCCGTGGTTCATAGGTCAGACCGGTCGGGGGAAATCCGACGAATTGGGATTGTTGTCGTTGGAAAGCGACGAGAATTTCTGTATGGGCGGACCGGGGATAATTTTCAGCAGAGGAGTTTTGGAGCGTATGGCGCCTTACGTGGAGGAGTGTCTGCAGCATCTTTACACGACGCACGAGGATGTGGAGATAGGCAGGTGCATACGAAGATTTGCTGGGATTTCCTGCACATGGTCTTACGAGGCGAGTGACTGCGATTGTAAGGCAAGAGTGGTGTTATATTCATGCAAATGAGGCTTTAAGGGTTTTCGTTGTTTTCTAATTTGTCATCGACACTAACCAAAATTTCCACTTCTACTTATACAGGCTGTTCGTTTTCAATGTGACCTCTAAACTCCCAAACGTATTTCCAGACTTGAAAGGAATATCGTTTTGAATTTTTAATGATGATTTTTGACTCCGGTATGAATTATATATAAATTCTCGGGAAATAGGTCACACTAACACATATGCCTATTATTTTCGTCTTTACGTACGTTTCGGTCTCCCGACTATCATCAGAAGACGTATCAATGTCTAAAACATTTGGTTCGAAAGTGTATACTTGAGAGTTATATTTTTTGGTTCCGGTCGTATACAAACTTGACATGACTTCGTATATTTTAAGATAATTGCTAAGCAGTGGATTCTTGATACAAATGCATGTACTATGCAATGTATATATGCATATGCATATATACATTAATGTGTTACAATTTCGGATACTCGTGTTTCTGTTTGTTTAGACGAGGTGGGCATTTTAAATTGAAATTGGTGCGATAAGGACGCTTTGTGCTGATACAATACGTTTTATGAAATCCCGTCTTAGACATTGATACGTCTTGTTGGTCGTGAGACCGAAACGTACGTAAAGACGAAAATAATAAGCATATGTGTTAGTGTGACCTATTTCCCGAGAACTTATAGACAGTTTTAAATTTTTGATAGAATGTTACTTCCACAAGAAATTACAATTTTGAAATATATTTTTATCACATTCGATTATACCGGAAGTTGTTATTAACTTTGTTATTTCAAACGGAACAACTCAATTGCTTTTACAATTCCGGTTTCTTCATCGAAATTAAAAGTGGGTTTGATTGTACAACCCTACCTTTATTCTCAACTGTTCTAGAGTAATTAGAATTTGAAAGAAAATTGCGTTTGCCTTATATTAATTTATTGCGATTATTTTCATTAATGATTTTTTAACACCCTACGAAAGCTTAAAAAATTATGAAACAGTTACAGAACATTTTTCAAAAAGGTATTAATCAAAATTTAACATCTAAATAACACCATTTTATTAAATAGCACCTCATTTTTTATCCACCATCAGATTGGTCGATTGGATTTTATTTAAAAAAATATGGGGTCTTATGTGACTATATTTCATATTTTTCGTGGAATTAGAAAAAATATTTAGGTAATACAAGATCTACTGTGTGGATATAAGAATTTTCGAATGTTTGGAAGAGAATGGACCAAAATTCGAACAACTTTTGAAATATTCTTAAAGTTTTTTTGTATTCACTTCATAACATGAAATCAGAAAAAATACTGCTTGAAGCTCGACATGTTACTTTTACTATCTGCTGGCATTCATTATGAAGATAAAATAAATTCAGATTCACTTTATTTGCATACATTTCCTCAATGAACGATTTAACATTCACGCTAAATGATAAACTCTGACGTAACTCGAATTAGAAATGTTCCCTGGCAACGTAAATGTGTTTTGCACGGTATCAGTCTACTGTTATTTATTCAAATAATAGAAATTTTGTATTAAATCTTTTTTTATGATTTCTTCAAAAAATAGTACATAGTACCTTGTATCTTTTTTGATAAGAATCAATCTGGTGATGGAAGAAAAGTATGGAGTGTTATTAAAAAAATATATAAACTCCAAGACGTATATCCAGACTTCAAAGAAACATCGTTTTGAATTTTTGATAGAATGTTACTTCCGAAGGAAACTACAATTCTGGAATATATCTTTATCACTTTCGATTATAACGGAAGTTGTTATCAATTTTGTTATTGAACCCGTCAATTGCTTGTATAATTTCATCGAAATTAAAAGTGGGTTTGAAAAATATGAGGTGTTGAAAATAATCGCAGTAAATTAAGCAATATTTGGAAATAAAATTGTAATAACTCAAAAACGGTTGAAAATCAAGGTGGGGCTGTATCAGCAAACTAACTCTTAATTACGGTGAAGAAAATATAAAAAAAATTAGGCGTTCCATTTGAAATAACAAAGTTGATAACAACTGGTGAAAGAATATTGAAACTATTTTAGAATTGTTGATCCTTTTCGAAATAACATTCTACCAAAAATTCAAAATGACGTTCTGGAGATAAGTGTTAGGGGGTAGGTTGATAACGAACATTCTGTATATTAACTTCATTTTTCACGGGCAGGGCTCATTTGACAGTTTCAGGTCTTAAGACGATTAACCAAACGTCATTTAAAAAAATAATAAATGAATAAGAAAGAACAAGTATCAGCTTAAATTTGAAACAATATAAAATACAGAAATCAATACAATATATTGACAATTTTTTCACAACACAGTAGCAAGTTATTAGCGGGATAAAAGTTAGATTATAACGTAATAATAACCTTTTCTTATCCACTGAAAATACTATTAAAGTACTAAGGACCTTTCAGCTAGCAAGTAGCATAAACTCTGATGCTAGTTGGTAGCTGAAAGGTCATCAGTACTTTAATAGTATTTTTAGTGAATAAGGGTGATTATTTTGTACTTACTTACTCCAGATAAGAATTTGGCAAAATTATTGATTATTGGTGAGTTATAAATATTCATTTGATGTATTAAAACGTGTTACCTTTTGATTTGAATGTCTTTCAAAATTACTGTTAATCCTTATATATTCGTTTTGGGCCTCTTCTTTATGTGAATAATATGTGATGAAATAATTTATGTTCTATGTTGGGTGTACTTTAAATTTTATTTCCATTGTCTCTATAACTTCTTATGTGTGCTTGGAACAATAGGTAAACTGAAAAAGCTCCCTTAAGCTAGCGAAGAAAAATGAGCGGAATGTGTTCTAACTTGTAAAATATTTTGCTATTGCCCAATTGAAAAATCGAGTATCAGCGCTTAAAAAAAATAATGTTATTTCCACCTTAATATGAAGCTACCAAATCTTGAAAAAATAGACACCGAATTAGGACTATACATACTACGTGTTGTACGGTAGCTATCACCGAGGCTATCACAGCTTAACTTATAAATTCTAAACTTTGTCATTACTTTTATGAACGACTCTATAAAAATATATAAATAGATTCATAACGGGTAAATTATGAAGTAAGCTTCAACGTTGTCAATTACAAAAAAATGTGTTATGCCATTATGCCCCTGATATATTCATCTAAATGTAATTAAAGAGAATTAAAACTACCGCATGTTGTGTTTTACCTGCCATCCATTAGGGTTCGTGTCTCCTTCTTGCGTACATTGTCCAAGTGACTAGTTTTGTCTAGTGTAATACCTAGATATTTACCTCATCTTTCAGCACGATGGTAGGTAGTTCCATTTAATTCGGTTCATATGTCTCATCATAATTTGAATGGTCTAAGACCTTTGGTATCTGCCCTTGTCGGTTGTTTATTAGAATTGTTCCACTACGGTGCTATAGGCAACGCTTCCCGTAGGTTCCAGTAAGAAATATGATTGGACATAAAAATGACCAATTTTCGATTTTTTGCATTTTGTGACAAAACTATGGGTTATATGAAAAAATGTTTAAAACAAAAGTTGTTGGAAAATCTAATACACGATGGTCCCAAGATTCGAGGTATTGGGTCAAAGATAGGGCCCATTTAGTGTGTTTTTTTAGCACATTGAAAATTGAGTATATGTAAGAGAGTATTTGTTTCTTTCATATTCTGTTTCGGTGCAAAGATAGTATTGTTATTTCTCTTTTTTTTGGTCCTCAGTATTTTGATCTACCTCATTTTTTGGTGCCAAAATCTGCCATTTTGAAAAATACGTATTTTATGAATTTCAGTCGAAATACTAATGTTATCAATCTAAAACCAAAATCATTGGAAAGATTTTATTACTCTGCACCTAATATCCGAAAGCATTTTGGTGCAAAGACATAACTTTGACGCCACCGAAAAATCCAAATTTTTTGAGGTTATAAATGTTTCACGGAATCCAAGTTATAGGTTCTATTAGATGTTTCCATAAAAATTATTTTAAGTCCAAGCAGATGGATTTGGGTTGAGTAGAAGTGGAGCTATCCTAATAAATGTGTTTGGGCCTCTAGAGGGACCATTGGGCCTATCGACAAAAACCTTGGATCATTCCAGAGACATACCTCGGATATTTAAGTAGTAAACAGCGTACGGCGAATCGGCGATTCGTTCACGAATTCAAGTTATAATGAATTTCATCATAAAAAACTAGCGCGGAATTTCATTTAGCGGCAATAAGCGAGCGTCGGTACAATAGATTCCGCGCGGGAAATTATATTTTTTTAAATATTTTAAAATGCACCTGAAGGCTTATAATCGTTTTATGTGAATATGTGAGTTCATGTAGACGTGTGAATGTGTATATGTGATCGTGACATGATGTTTTTATAGGGTGTTACATAATAAATTTCAATTTTTTTCCATTATTCATAACATAATATATAATAGTATTATGATATAATTTAATCTAATAACTTATAATATAAATCATAAAATACATAACATTGCGTATCGAGAAAAATAAAATGACAATAATTGCGAGTGTACAAATTTACTACTATGTTTTTATACGACTTTTATTAATAATAACGTGAAGAAAATAATTTTCTATTTGTTTGATAATGGCACTTCGGTGTTGAAACTATAGTTACGTTTCCACGTTATTATTAATAAAAGTGGTATAAAAACATAGTAGTTTTTTCTTTCATATAATCAAAATGATAAATTACCATAAAGTAACGGCTTTCACCATCGATTTTTTTACAAATTTACATTATAAATATATATATAATAAATCCATTTACTTTTTTCTCAACCTTTATTACCATGGATTTCTGTAATTTCGCTATCAGTTGCACAGTCTGAAGTTCACAACGTATCGATGATGTTATCTTCGTTATCACTGTCACTATATATTGTTAATGATGTAATATGATCAATATTGATATACGGATCATCGTGATCCGCTTCATCATCTGAGTTTGATAAAATTTGATCGTCGCAAGTGTCATTGATAACATCATCGGTATCGTCATCATAGCCATCATTTTCATCCATACACTTATCAAAATCATTATCATCTAATATACTGACTGCTAGCTCTGGGCAATTAGAACGGTCTTTACCTTCACAATGCTCACATAATAAGCTACAGAGTAATCCTATTTTTTTGCACGAACATTTACTAGTACATTTTTTTTTATAGTCATAAGAGATTATTTCGATCAACTCATCGGTACTGTTTGTATAGGAGTAAGTCCATTGGGACTATTTCTCGAAACCCATTTCGTTGGATCAATGGCTCCATTACCGATCCAAACTTGAATTTGGTAATACACCCTAAAAATATGTTTCTTTGCAGCTTCATCGGTGGGTAGTAAGCTTTCAAGTTCACACATAGATTTTTGAGCTGATTTTGTAAGCATTGTAAGGTAAAGACGAAAAATGACCATTTTTGGGTCCAAAAAATGGCCATAGATTTTCGAGCACAGAACTAATCCAAATTCAAACAACACCATCGTGTTCAGCGTGTCAAAATACACAAGAATAGACTAAAATTATAACTCGCCGAAATTCGGACAACAAAATTCCTTAAATGCCTGGAATAATAGATAAATATTGACAATAGTGTACATAATTCCCTATGACATCTCCGATAGCTTCGTCTCAAATTTCTAGATTAACTGGAAGTGAATTTGAAATTGTGTATATAGGGTGAATCATAAATATTGAGACATAGAGTAACCGCAGATTAAAATGATAAGGTCTTTCTAGTCCAGATCGATTCAGTAACAACACAAACTTATAGTTTCAGAAACAGCTGTTTCGCTCTTCTCATAGAGCTCGTCAGTGGAACGAGCAAGTGTGCAACGTCACTGAAAGATCTCTGCTAAAGGTAGTCAAAACAAGTCGTGGTAAAAAGACCAAAATATCTCACGCCCATCTATGAATAGATGTCCCACTACGAAATCAAGCAATGGATCATATCGACAGATTTCTAGAAACTTTACAAAAGTTACGGGAAATGTGAGACTATTGAATGCACTTAATTGCGACACCAAACCCAATGTCAGATAACAATGATAAGATCTTATCATTGTTATCTGGTGCAAGCCAACATGAGATAAATGAGTATATTTATAAATTCATTTGTTTCTAATTCTCTTAACTACAGATTATTTGGACCAGATAAGAGGATTAGACCAAAGATACCGTGAAAGAAAGATGCTGTAGAAAAAGATACAGGGCTTTGAAATATGTTTTTCGTTTTTAGTTTATAATTTCACAACTCTTCATAAATTGTTTACCAAATCTAGCACAGAGCTGTAGCATTTTGTTATTCCTATTTTTCTACCTTGCCCGCTGGTACTCCTTTGAAAGCACTTTCCGAGACAACTGTTCAATAGCGTTTTCCTTATAAGAGGTTGAAACTACGAATTCAAACCTTAATAAAAATTTTACGTAATTGTAATGTTGTATCATATTTTCTAGTTTCGTCAGAATTAGTTATGACCCAATTTCATCATCAGGTACCGCTCAAGTGGCGCCAGGCGAAAAAAGTAAGCCTAACCTCCACCACCGAATTCAAAAAGTTTAGCTATGAATTTCGAGCTTTTCATGAGGTTTCAAACTGCACCAACCAAAATTTTTGAAAGTTAATATTTGAAAATCCAAGGGCGAGGCTTACTTTACAAAACTAAGCACTTTTCCTCTTTCAGAATAGGTCATAGAGCATTTTCTTTAGCACTAGAATTTCGAGTGAATTATGTATGAGTAATTTTTGAGTGAAAAGCATAAATTTACCAGGCTTGACTTTAACCAGGATTCTAAAGATAAACATACTAGAGCATTTACCTTAAAAAACTTGAACTTTAAAAATTATATAAGTACAAGAGAAATTTGCGAATAGATCCAGTATTTTGAGCTTTTTATGAGCTTTAAAATGTCGTCAGTTGAAATTCTTGAGCTGTCAATGAAATTTGAAAGAACCGAAAAATACACATTTAACGTTTATTTTATAAAGTTAGCAGAAAGTACTCTAAATGTCATGCTAATAAAAAACGAATAGCACAGGATTTTCGAGCTATTCATGAGCTCCCCGAATCCCCCTGCTGTCATTTTCGAGCTGTCAATGAAACTTGACAGAACCGAAAAAACAGACATTTTACGGTTAGTTTATAAACTTAGCAGTATAGTAGTGTAAATGTCGCGCGATTAAAAAAACTAATAGCACAGAATTTTCGAGCTAGTTATGAGGTCCCCCCTGCTCATTTTCTAGCCGTCAATGAAACTTTTTCGCCTAGTGAAGCATCCTCTAACAAAATCTGAAATAATAAACAAAATCATATTCCTTAACTAAAGTTACAATTCCAAGTCGAAGGACGTTGTGAAATTATTAACAGAAAACGAAAAAATATTTCAACTTTAATACCCTGTATTTGCATCTGAAATATTGTGATTCAAGAGTCATTTTACCATACTCTTAGAACTTTCTGGTATATGCTGTAATATTCTGATATTTTATGTTATGAAGAATTGATGACTTTGGGAAAGTTGGAATTCCAGTTCATGTCCTGTGAATTATTCACACAAAACTGGAATTCCCGCGTGTTATCATATTTACGAACTGTCTTCTCCGAAGTTATGTTTGAAGTTTGATTCAGATATGAAATCTGAGAATTAGCATACTGGAATCGTGAATATTTGAATGATTGAATCGTGAATAATATTGGGATTCGAAATTTCAATTTTTAATCGTTGGTTTTGGATACTATTGATTTATTCTTAATTTATGAATTGTATAAGCAAAATCCAATGATTCATTTTGCATTTTATCGACTAAAATAATAAAATAATGATATAACCTTGCCTGACCACATTAATAAGACACTGAATACTATTGAAAAATAAGTCACATTGTGAACAAATAACATTAAAGTTTGTTGTCATGATACATATCGGACGTTTAGATAATACATTTATATTAGACCTGACTTTGTAAAAAGTTAAAGGACAGCGAGAAGATAATCTAGGTGCAACAAAATTTAATTTACCTAATAAGTGACTGCAGGTAATATTATTATTCAACAAATTATGGAGGAATATTGTGCTCCTTATTCTTCTTCTCAGTTCAAGTGTGAGACAATCAAAAGTAGATAATAATAATAATTGATGGTTAAACCTCTTCTAGGAAAGATATTGAAAGTTTTAAACCAGAGATATTTCAAATATTTACGTTGAATGCTCTCAATTACTGTAAGCTGGAATTTATACTGAGGTTTCCAGATGAGCGAAACATATGCTAGTTTTGGCCTAACCAATGAATTGAATAGTGTTTGTAATTTGTAGTACCTCCAAATTGTTGAAATATTTGGAATGCCTTAGTACAAACCCTAAAGTTCTATTAAATTTAGCACACATAAATTTGATTAATAGTTAATTTTAAAGATTTTCTTTTGATTAAATTATTTATTAACGATTTAGAATATCCGTTGTGTATCGCAATGTTTGTTATAGTATCTAACTCAGTCAAACGAGCTGGTTTTTCCAATGGTATGGAAAAGGCTCTATGTATCATAGATTGAAAAGCTGCTATTTTATGTGTAAATGGGTGTATTGAGTGTGCAGATATTGATACATCTGTATAAGTATGTTTTCTATAGAAATATTGTTATTTTGTTTTGTGAATTTTAGGTCCAAAAAATTGATTGAATTGAATTATTTTCAGTTGTTAGTGTGAATTTAATTGGATGAATGCGGCTTAGGTGTTCATGAATAGTTCGTTGTAAGTTCATCTGTATTAGCTGTAAAACAATCTATAATGTCAAATGTCATCAAATTTAAATACTTCTTTGTATATACAGGTTGGTCCAGTTAATAATTACAGGACTTCACCAGTGTACAGTTTATCGGAATAAGACAATTTGCCATATAAAGTATGGTCGAAATCGGTTTAGTTTAGAATCAACAGGGCGCTTAAAGAAAAAATATTATTTTAAATAAATGTGTATAATTCAATATTGAAATTTGGCATAAATATTTTTTAGGAACTAAATAACATCTAATTTAAAAAAATTTACGCCACTGGATTTTTCACACAATAGATCAGTTTGAAGCATTTATCGTTAAATGTAGAAACTTGCAATTTTATGATAAAATTCACCATTTTCGAATAAATTATATATATTGCAGTTCGTATAAATTTAAATTTGTATTTTATATTGTTATTAATTGAAAGTCAACGAACACCTTATTTTGCAAAGAATATATCAAATAATTATTTTCCGTTCTTAATTCGATAGCAACATAATTTAGTACAACATTTCCGTAATCCGATTTCGGCTTTTTGTATATTTTAATGAGTAAACAATTCTGAATGGAAGTAAAAGTACGTTAAAAAAGCTTCCGTTGCAATTTTATCCACGTTGTTACTAGATGAAATACATGACTAATGAATAAAATATTTTGTAAGCCCAGAATATAGGTATAATTCAGCAACGATAACGGAAATGAAATACAGAGCCGGAACTAGGATTTTAGCGCCTGTGACGAACTTTCAAAGTGCGCCCTTGAGGAAATTCATTTTTCAATAAATAGTACATGTTTTTCGTAATTGATATTTATTGATTATATTTCGAATGAACTTTTTTATTCACATTAATCTCCCATATTTCTTATGAGGTAATGAACAAAAACCCACTTAATAAAATAAATAGAAAACGATGAAAAAAAAACAGTTATGTATTCTCAAAATGCTATTTTTTGTGAAATATAAACATTGAAGAAAGTATAAAAAAATAAATGAACGAATAACTGAAAAATAATTATACAAATATTCTAACAAAGTAAATAAATAAACTATTATTCACAATAAACTCCCATATTTCTTATGAGGTGATGAACAAAAACCCAATCAATAAAATTAATGGAGAACGAATTAAAAAAAAACAGTTATTTATCCCAAAATGTTATTCACTGTGATATATAAACATTAAGAGAGTATAAAAATAAATAAATGAACAAATAACTAAAAAATAATTGAACAAATAAATAGTAAATCTCATAAGCAAAGAAATGAAAAATAAAATATAACAAAAATCATTAATATATTTTTTTTCTGCGAAAACATCAATGATATCGTCGTAAAATTCAACATCGAGCTCATCAAATACCTAGAGAGTTACAAAATTGTGAATGACTCGCAATATGGCTTTCGTCAGCAGAGATTAACCGAATACCTGCTTGCCTACAAAGCATTTGACAAAGCCTGACACCATAAGCATTTTTGGGAAACTTCCGTAATATGGTTTGCCGCCTCAACTTTGTTGCTTACTCCATGTGATGGTTGACGGAGTATCCTCCGATACAATGGCTGGTTATCCACAGGGATCTGTGTTGGCACCAACTTTGTTTCTGCTCCATATCAACAATCACCTGTCATGTTCACAGCTTTGCAGATGATGGTACACTTCATACCGCTTCCTCATCTAAAGCCCCTATTACATCCATTGAAGCCAGATGAACGAAACAAGGAAAGGTTAACGCAATTTATGGAGATCTGGCAAAGATTTTGAAATGGGGATCTGATAATCTAGTAGAGTATAATGCAACCAAAACTCAAGTTTTCGTCTTCTCTAGGTGGGCGGATCCTACAAGTAGGACTCTTCACCTAGCGAGGTCTTTCTCTATACCTATAACGTCCAAACCTTCGAGAAAAATACGAATGCCTATCTTCTCTCCCTACATTTCACTGCTGGCTCACACGCTGTTCTTCGAACATTATAGGTTTCCCTCTCGTGTAGTATATAAAAAAAAACTGCTAGAAAATCGGTTCCTTTATATTGTTATTATTGCCTTTCCTGCCCCATCGAGGATTTTAAGTAAGCTTGCACTTATATTAATTTACTGAAAAAACATTCACATGCTGCTGTGGTTAAGAATATCCTTGCTTGAAGCGACAATTCACGCATTATCCGAAGTGTATCAAGAGCATTCATTTTGTCCAAGTCAGTAAACATTGCTCTCCAATTCGTTGACGAATTCGTGCGAATCCAAATCGAAACTATACTTAAATGCCAAATTCGCAGCTTTCTTCTTCAATTCAACAAGTGGAGAATCTTTTATAGATATTCCTTTTAAACAATTGATGTCTTCAGCAACTTCTGACAAAGCATTAAGTCTTCCTCCAAGTTGCACTTTTTCAAAAGACTTTTCTGATTCATATTACACGCCTCATCATTAGCTTCTTCTCCTGACATGTTTTTAATTTTTCGTTCACGCTCCTCTCCGAAATCTGGTTCAATATTAATCGTTTCAACGAATGATTTTGAATACTCATAGAGACTCGTAAAAATCAGATCTATAATTATGAATTTCATCAGATAGTTCTTTTATCTTTCTTGCACCATCCTCAACATCTAATCTTTGGCTCTGTAGTGCCAGATTAATTTTGTCTTTCGAAGAACTTCATCCTAAAACAACAGAAAAATAATGAAAGTAAATTGGAAAAATGGAAAATTTCACAATTTAGCTCCCATAGATCGTTTGCACCCGTGGTGAATGCATCCTTCGCCACGCCCTCAGTCCGGCACTGGTGAAATTACATTTAACTTACAGATGCTATTTAATGTACATTGTCCACAAAACTGAATGATAGTGCTATCTTTTCTTCTGCGGTGCCAACTTCGACAAATCTGTCGGGTGACTTCCTTACTTCGGTAGAGATTTCTATATCCGAATAAATGTCAACCCTTATCAATGTTGAAGGAAAATCGATTGTTTGTTCTCGACAAATTCATGAGAACTGCATCCTACATTATTGTTTGATTAGTGATAGTCGAGAAGTACTTATAACGATTAAATCGTTCGGTTTGTAATATCAACTAGGAAGTTATCAATGTTTGATCATATTAAAACTTTCCTTTATCTCATCCATTAGTTCCTCAAACGAAACCTATAAGTTGTTTGTCTATTTGAAGTCTTCTTCCAACATTTTATTTATTAGAAGTGTGCCATAATGTTATTAGATTATCATATCACAAGAATGCATGCTTAATTCCACCAATATAAAAATGTACAAACATTTTATTGAGTTTTGGTTTTTATAACTTTTGAGTTCATAGACCACCGTATCGTGAGCCAGCTGAGAAATGTTGGGAGAAGAGACATTGAAGTTTTCTCAAAAATTTTGAATGTTATAGGTTATTTTTTATTATATTCCATTTTGAAACAATTGAAAATACAGTTACTCTATAATCACTTTTTCTTGGATAGTAGACTTCCGCGGACAGCTAATCTTGAAAAATCTTGTCTTCCGGATGGATTCCGCGTCACAATAGCTCGTTTCAGTTCAAGCCTCAAGCCTGCCCTGAAGATGCCACCTGTAATGGTTGGCGAAACGTCGGCATCAAGTCGAGCTATTGTGACGCGGAATCCATCCGGAAGACAAGATTTTTCTATAATCACTTGTTTATTGAACCATTTAATTCCAATTTCCAAATTCACAGTTAATTTAAAAAATGATTATTTTTATTTGTTCAAAATATATAAGTTTTATGAAGTTTTGAATCAATACACTACTGAGAGAAGAATAGATTTCAAACCAAACATTAAAAAACACATGTCAGAATTCATTAGCCCATAGACCTAAATGTTGGAAATGATAAATTGAATACACTCGAATTTACAGAAATTACAAATTAAAAAAAAAAATTCCCAATAATTTTTAATTCGTTGTCTGTTTCGCAATTCAATATGATTGAGTAATACATAAAGCTTTTACGTTTTTCGGAAATGTTCAGTATTGTGTACACAAAATTTTCTATTATTTTACACAATCACTAGCATTTTTTCCCATTTTTGCCTATAAGCATTTTAATTTTATTCGTATTGTTATAATGATTATCTTATTTTTGAAATTATTTCGAATTTTTTCTGTAGGAATACATGCTATTGAATTTTGATATAAATAACTTTTATGACATAAAACGAAATTGCTTACTTACATACGTATATGCTAAGTTATAAGATTCTATCCATGGTGTTGTTTATTGGATTAAACTTGGAATAAATTTGTAAATCAACCAATAAGTTATGTAATCGTGTGTTATTAACAAATTGAGATGCATAGAGAAATTCCTCGTTTATCATCATTAGAAGTGTGCCATAATTCAGATAACATGAATAAATTAGAAATTTCAGGAATAGTGAGTCACACAAATTAATTTTAAATGCTCTTAATGATGATACTTTAATATCTATATTATTTATCGAATTACTACTAATGATCTACAGTTTATTATCCCATCTATTCTAATTTCGAAATTGTATCGTTACCTAAATTATATCAAATGTAACATTTGATAATTAACATTATCTTAATTGTCTTGGTATTTAAATTATATCCGGTGTAAAAGTAATTTAGGATGCAGTAGCCTTCCAAATTATGTTTTAATTAATCGCAAATATCTGAATTTCTGCGACATTAATTAAGCGGACGTCAAACTTTTTCTTGTAAATGATAATTTCACATATTTCCGCTGGAATGTAGCTTAAAATGTTGTTCCATCTGATTATTTCATTTCACCTGACATCTATAAAACAAAACTGCATACGTACTCATTACGTCATATCCTTGAAGTTGAAGTGAACGGTTGGCTTGTTAAAACCAATTTTCTCGATTTACCAGAGGCGAGAGGGCTCAAAACCGCTCGGAAGTAGCTTGAAATTAATATAATTAACTTTATTTTAGTTGTCTTGGTATTCAAATTATATGCGGTGCCGAATTTCATGAGAACAAAAAAAATATTATTTTTTAATTAATCGCAAATTATGTGAATTTTTGCAATTTCTGCAGGAATTTAGATTGAAAATGTAATTTCCGATATTTCCTTCTTAATTGAATAAAAACTGCTTTTCGAAAACAATTTATGACACGACTCAAAACAGCCAGTGGCGGCTCCTCGAAGGAGGCTAAGGAGGCTCAGCCTCCTCAGCAATTTATCATTTATCTTAATGATCATTCTCTATTTTATTTCCTGTTTCTCTGATAATTTTTAAAATTTTACAATTAATTCCCCGTTCTCAGTAGTTATTTTTAATCTGACAACAGTGCCCTGAGGCTAGACTCTCTATATATCTCAAACGCTGAGCTTGTGTTGTTCAACGCAGTTGCCGTTTTTCCGAGCAGTCCGATCGCCAAATAGGCTAAATCAGCGAAAATGGCAACACCCTCTGGAGGCTAGCCTGCGGCAGCCGCTCGCAATCTATGAAATACGACACGTGCGTTCTGCCGACTGCTGAGTAGGTCAGTTAGTGCTTGTTTATGTGTTGTCACGCCACGCGAATTAAGGTTAGATAGCTGTCTGTTGTAAATTTAAAATGAGTGTTAGAGAGTTAGTTGCTGCCTTTTAGAAAATCCATTTAGTGGAATAACATATGATAAAAGTGTTTTTTGAGTCATTAACAAAGAGTTCTCTGGTTATTAAACGTTAAAATGAGTAGTGATTTAGTTGCTGAAAAGATTAGTGATGACAGGTATGTTTCAAAATCGATCATTTGAAACTGATAATTGTAAAAAATAGTTATGGTTAACGGGATCTGAGGTACACAATAAATTATATTACTGGTATTGCTTGCTATTTACATCTGATACAACTTCATGTTGGGGGCACTCGGGTTATGATGATTTGAAAAATTTAGCTCGTGGTATAGACAGACATGAAAAATCGCAGGAACATATTACATCGAGTATTAAGTTTAAATTAACCGGTAAACAGAATATTCTTAAAGGAGGAAAACATATAATTTGGTAGACAAGAAACTACATTATAAACACTTTTTTTATAGAATTTTAGACACTATTAAAGGTCAAATTGAGATTCGATTTTCCGATTTACATGAATTGAAGTTTTTTGTATAACTTGGTTCTAAAATATACACTTTTTGATAAAATGCGCAATGAATTATGCGTTATATACTCGAATAAAGATATTTTGGGCCAGTACGACATTCACGCCGATATGATAAAATATATGATAGACAATGATTTGCAACAAGTTTTATCTCAGTTTTATAAACTACTTTGTTTGACAGTCACCATTCCTGTCACGTCGGCATCGGTAGAGATCATTTTCTACTCTCAAACGAATTAAAACTTACATGCCATATACAATGGGCCAAAATCGTTTATACAATGTTAGTTTAATATCTATTGAAAAAGATTTAGTAAAACACTTAAAACAAAATGATACATTTTTTGATAATATTATTGATCATTTTTCGCAAACTAAAGACCGTAGAATTCCGTTAATATATAAAAAAGTTAATAAAATTAATAAAAAAAAACAAAATATGAAAAATTCCAAAAATAAGAAAAAATATTAAAAATCCAAAAAAAATAAAAGACAAAAAACGAACAAAAAAATAGTTTGCCAAGAGAAACTCTATACCTCCACGTTGGTTCTTGCTGGGTAACAATTAATTTTGTCACTGAAGTAGCTGGTACGGTCGCTGTGCAAAGGTTAAAAGGCTGTGAATAGAGTATATTTTTACAAAAACTTTTTATGTCCAGCCTCCTCTCTCAAAAATTCACGAGCCGCCACTGAAAACAGCTAGAAGATATCTCAAAATCCTATTCATTTTGTTTTCTAAGTTTACTTGTGTTTTATAAGTTGACACTTTCCGGCTCGTAAATATAGACAACGAACTTGTTTTAATTACCTTGCAATAATAATAATTCTTATGACGTACGTCACCTTATGTTGCTATATCAAATATATAACACAATTATATTGTTGATATGAGCATTTGCTATTCTACTCTTCAAACAATTGTTAATCACCGCAAATTTCACGTTTGCTTCATTACGGTATGAGATTATTAAAACAAATTCTTGTTAGATTTACAGGTTTGCTTTCATGCTACGTAACTAAACAATTTTAGTGTCAGACGTTCATATTGTAAAGGGGTCACTGACTTCACAATTCCCAATTATAATGAATACTGGCATTTATAAATCAAAGTTTAGGTAATAAAAAATAATAAGATTTTTCTCAGGTAATAATATCTGAATCATTCACAATTTAGAATGAATGTAGAAACTATACATTGATTTTATTATGAAAGAATAGGTTAATAATGATTCTTGAACCACGTATTCTCGTCACACTAACACATTGCTTATTATTTTCGTCTTTACGTACGTTTCGGTCTCACGACCATCGTCAGAAGACGTACGAATAACTAAAACGGGATTTCTTAAAGCCAATTGTATCAGCACAAAGCGTCCTTATCGCACCAATTTCACTTTAAAATACCAACGTCACCGAAACGAACGGAAACACGAGTAATCGAAATTGGAACACATGTTTTAAGTGTATCAATATGTGTCAAGAATTCACTGCTTAGCAATTTTCTTATGAAATTCGAAGTCAATACAAGCAATGTTTGAATACGTCAAAAACCAAGAAATATAGCACTCAAGTATCCACTTTCGAACCAGATGTTAAAGATTTATGACGTAATAGAAAAAGGTTGTTAGACCTTATTAGAAATATTGCCATTTAAGCATTCAACCTAAAATATATTTTTAACATTATAAATGATGTAGGAATGTGCAAGGGTTTGAATTAATTAATTTAGTATTTGACTCAATGAACGTCTGCTCTTTGATTTACAGACTTGGAGGCACACCATCATTAAAGAAAGAATAAACAAAATCTATAATGGAACTAACTGTGTTGGTAAATATTTTTCAAATCTAAAACCTTTAATACCTAAAGATGAACAAACCCACACAGTAAACAAATTAAATTGCTTAGATTGCAATGGGACTTATACAGGTATCTCTAAGCAATATTTGCAAAAAGAATGTATGGCCATAAATATAGTACCAGAAACAGTCTAGTCTACCATCTATTTGCATTCTAAGCAATGATAAGTTGTTTTCTGAATATGAAGATCCTATTTCCGAGTTGTTATTTGAGTAATATTAAAATTTTATTGATTGAGTTTTGTTTCTATCCAATTTCAGATTATTTATAGTACACGAATTTTCGAATTTATCTATCTCATCATTTGTGGCAATTTGCATCTCAATTTCAGAGTTCGCTTGTGTAACAGAAGATATGTCATCTGCAAACATGTTGATAAATTCCTCTAAACATGCTGGTAGGTCGTTTGTGTATACATTGCATAACAGTAGACCTAAGACTGAGCCTTGCGGAACTCCTTTTGTCACTGTACATGTTGACGATTTGATTTTTTGGCAGTAAATTTATTATACTACGCTATCGAAGGCTTTCGACAAATCTAGGCACATCAGCTGAGCGATTTTGCCTTCATTCAATGATTCAAACATTCTACAAAGTAAAAGATAAGTGGCGGTAATTGTTGATCTGTTTCTTCTAAATTCATGCTGTGAATCAGACATGATGCCTGAATAGTTTAAAAAGTATATCAATCTTTTATATATAATTTTTTCTACTATTTTACCTATATTTGATAGCAAGGCATATTTTACATAGGTATTCAAGAGAAAGGACATAAATTCAATATTATAGAATCCATATAAATTTTTAAACTTTCAAAAAACAATAATACCGTAATTTAAATGACCAAATCGTTACATATAATTCATTACTTGTCAACAATTTTGTAAATAAGCAACCACCCAAACCATTGTCTATCCCCCTCTCTCAATTTGTCCCACATTCAGATTGATTTCAAAGATTCAAGAACATAATTTTAGATTGAGCTTTACTTGATAACTCCTAGTTTTGAAAATGCCACAGTGTGAAGTAACCATTTAGTAAATATAATTTAATGTTACAAGTTTTGTGTGAATTTTATTTCAATTCTCAAAAGTTAAAACTTCATTTGATAACTTTTATAATAACAGATATATCGAACTTTTTGAACCGCCCTTGCTAAACATTGTTTTAATTATAACCAACAATTCGATTACAAATATGTCCATATTTTAAACCAATTAATATAAAGGATCTATTTTGGAGATGATACACATAAAACGTGACTCCAAGTCTGTAAATCGTAGAGCAGACGTTCAATCATTAAGTCAGATACTAAATTAATTAATTCAAACCCTTTATAACGTTAAAAGTATATTTCAAGTAGAATGTTGAAATAGCAGTATTTCTAATAAACTCTGCCAACCTTTTTGGATTACCTCGTTAATCTTCAACATCTGGTTGGAAAATGGATACTTGAGCGTTATATTTTTTGGTTTCAATCGTACTCAAACATTGTTCCAAATTACTTTCAATTTTATAAGACAATTGCTAAGCAGTGGATTCTTGATACATATTCATATACCTAAAACATTAATGTGCTACAATTTCGATTCTGTTCGTTCCGGCGACGTTGGCATTTTTAAATGAAATTGGTAAGATAAGGACGCTGAGTGCTTGATACAATTAGTTTTAAGAATTCCCGTTTTGAACATTGATACGTCTTCTGATGATGGTCGTGAGACCGAAACGTACGTAAAGACGAAAATCATAAGCGTATGGGTTAGTGTGACCTACTTCCCGAGAATTTATATATAATGAAAGAATAGGTAGTTGTAATCTTTTTATGATTTCACTTATTCCATGTTAGTACTCAAAGCTACTCAGAACAGTCTACTTGTTAGAAAAGGTATGATAAAATTGATAATACGGCTTATGATATTGAAATAATTAACAAATCGAAATTAAAATAGAAAACGTATTTGAATGGGTATTATTATTTATGATATGAAAAACTATGTATTTTATAAAATGTACATAAAAATGAGAAATGGTTTGAACAAAATTTGATCTTTTCATTTATTTGCCTATTGGGTTTGTCGTTCTTTTCAAACGTTTTAATTTTGCGTAATAGGTATATATCTGGATGTTGGTGACAAAAGCTACCATTACATTTTGGATGGGAAACTCTCCCAAGGCGTTCATTGGTCGATCTTGTGGAATAATAGCCGAGGAGAAAATTTGCTATCTTCTGATATAGTTGCTAAACTTGTTCTTTAAATGATAAATTACTCTCTGATTGGGCCGATATAAAATCTTCCACACACGTTAATTGTCTTCCATGCTTAATAATTATGAACCATCGTTTAGACAAACTTCGGCGGCAAGTATTTATTGGTTCGATTTTGCTTGTTGTTTACTTCAAATAATCATATGAAGATCAATTAACATCTCGCTCATTGCGCCATCAATTGAGGAAGCGAACCAAATGTAGTTCAAATTAGTAGCATTATTATATTATTTGATGGAACATACATTAGTAATTCTAGAAGCATTTTTATCTATCAAGGTCTAAATCTAGAATTAGATTAGTCAGGGATGTCAAGTATACTGCCATCTCAAAGAACTAATGTATTCCCCTTACAGTTCAGATTTACAGTCCACCGGTGAGTTTTAATTCTCTTAGGAAAGCTAAGGTTTTTCCCGGCTCCAGTGGCAAAATTTCCACGATGGTTGTGTATCTTCGAAGCGTCTGCTCCTGCGGAGCACTGTAGCTTCGCAGTCGGTTAGCAGATGAATCGGTATTTTTTCTGCTTCGGTACAGAATCTACACATTCCATCATTCACTAGGCATCTAAAGGTGCGTATAGATATGTATGCGAGCCGAACAGTTCGCGAACCGCTTGTGAACCACAAGATCCCATAGTTTAGACGTGTTTTCGAGCGCCGAGCGAACGGCTCACGACGATCCATTTCTTGTCGGTTTTTCTACCAACACAAAGGCGTTATCAGTTCACAGTTGGACGACGACTTGTCTGGTTCGTTGTAATCTGCTCGCGAACCTACAGGCTTGCATAACATTTTATTTATTCTGTTTGCTTTTTTAATTCAATAATTATGAATCAGTGGTCTGAAAAAAATAGAATAACGCTGATTAATTGATTTTCTGAATGATGAAGATAACTTAGATAATTTAACATAGGATTATAGAGATGGATAAACGTAAAACATTGAACCATAGGCGGGATTCGAACCCACGTTCCTGGGTGTCTAGTCCAGCGTGCTCACCAATTACACCACTTTGGTCGCTTCAGAATCTTATATTTTTATAAATATAAACCTCTGAAATGATAGCAGATCATTGATGAACACAATGACCAATGCAGTGGTGTAATTGGTAAACACACATCTACATAGGTAATTCAGAAATTTTAATTCTATATCTCTTAATGTACTTACACGAAATTGTGGCCAATTGGGCAAATAATCCTTAAACTTGTTTATACTTACCCAGAACATTTCTCAGTCAGCTCCATTGAAATATATTAGAATCAGGATGCTGTCATAGAATGAATACTGTCAGAGTAATTACCTACACTCCTCAATACCGTTCGGCTCGCATATCTATGCCCACCTTAGGAAGGTTTTGAATTGACCGTGTCCCGGACAGGAACTCCAGGAGTTTGTACTGAGTTCTGTTTCTTCTGTTCTGAGGATTACCTGTGTAGTGTTCATGCCTATATACCGCAGAAGAGTTTCGGTCCTATTGACTTCGGTTCAGCTTCCTTGCGTGCTCGGGCGTCAGCTTGTTCTTTTCCCATAATTCCTGTATGGCCTGAACCCAGTGGAGAGGGATTCTGTTCTGCACTCCTGATAAGTTAGTTTTGCAATTAAGAACCATCTTTGTGCTCAGTCTTTTATAGCTGCTTGATTATCAGACCTTCCTTTCTCTCAATTCAATTTTTCAAGACATCGCTTCTCCAGTCATACATGCGAACCTTCAGGTTTTAATTAATTTCCTTTTTTGATAATTGGCTTAGTTTATCGCTACAGGCCACCCCGAGAGATTCTAAGGAGGCGGTCTAAGCGAGCTCAAGCCAGTCACCCCTTCATTGTCAAGCTCGAGAACTGCCGAACTTCTTCCTACCAAACTTTATTTCTCTATCGAACGGCGAAGCTCTGTAACTCTTTGCCTATTGGGGTATTTTCCTATGCCTAGAACCTTCAAATCTAACTAAACCATGGTAAATTCACATAGAGAAACAAATTATAGCTGTTCCATAATCCTAAACATCATTTTAATGATTGGCTTGCATACCAATTCGTTCTCTGGTACAGAAAATTCATGTAGTTTCCCGTGAATTTTAATGCACTAATTGATTGGAAGCACATTTAATCATCAAAGTTAACCATTATTTACTAAATTAAATCGAAATTTATGGCTACATAAACAAGAGGCCAATATATTGAGATACACACACACACACAAAATCGAAATTTATAAATTAATAATGATTCTTGACCCAGGTATAAATTATATATAAAATTCTCGGGAAATAGGTCACACTAACACATATGCTTATTATTTTCGTCTTAACGTACGTTTCGGTCTCACGACCATCATCAGAAGACGTATCACTGTATAAAACGTGATTTCTTAAAAATAATTGTATTACTACAAGGTGTCCTTATCGCACCAATTTCAATTTAAAATGCCCACGTCGCAGGAACGAACAGAAACACGAACAATCGAAATTATAACACATTAATGTTTCAAGTATAAATTAAGAATCCGCTGCTAAGCAATATTCTTATTAACCCTAAATTCATATCGAACCGCGTACGTAATACGACAGAAGGACTGAACTAAATAAATAACTTTCGAGTATCCACTTTCGAACCAGATGTTGATGATTTATGAGGTAATAGAAAAAGGTTGTCCGACCTTATTAGAAATATTGCTATTTAAGCATTCTACCCAAACTATACTTATAACATTGTAGAGACGCATGTAAGAATTTGCAAGGGTTTTAATTAATTAAATAAGTATAAATCTGACTTAATGATTGAACATCTGTTCTATGATTTACAGACTTGGAGTCACGTTTTATGTGAATCATCTTCAGAATATATCTTTTACAATAATTGGTTTTCTTAGTGAAAATATTAACATTTTTGTAATCAAATTGATGATTATAATCATTATAATCGAAGCAGCAGTCCCATCGCAATCTAAACAATTTAATTTGTATACTGTGCGAGTTTGCTTATCTTTTGGTATTGAAGGTTTTAGATTTGAAAAATATTTCCCAATATTGTTAGTAGGTTTACGCGCAACATACAATGTATGGTAATGTTATAAAATCATCTTATCATCTATATTACCGTTTATGTTATTTACATATGACGTTCCATTATAGATTTTGTTTATTCTTTCTTTAATATTGGGATTGAAAAAGGTTTTTGGGTAGCCATTCATTTCATTTCCAGTGAATTACGAACAAGGATTAAATTTTTGGGACGGTCCTCTAGGTGGGACAATTTAACCGCGCGATCTGTAAGGCTATTTATAACACTTTTTTTATAACTTGTTGGTGCAACGGAATTGAAGTGAAGATAACGTTGAGACCAACAAAGTTTCGACGTCCTCTGATGATGGTCGTGAGACCGAACGTCCGTAAAGACTAAAATATTAAGCATATGACTTAGTTGTGACCTATTTTCCGAGAATTTTATAAAGAAATTTATAAACAAAACAATATTCCATTAATAAAGAAATGAATCTTCCGAAAGGTCAATAGTTTTATTCAAAGTTTTATGAATCAACTAAAATATCAAGAAATTCGCCTTTTATAACTAAATGGTTCAAGTTAAATAGAGCGAAGTAATGTCAAAGTGTTATCAGTACTTTTTTAAGCTGTTGGTGTAAAAATAAGTTGACCTCTGCAGATTATAATTTATCATTGCTTAATGTTTCATACGGTTTCATCAAAATAACACCTCTCTTCATTGTAAATAAGCATTATATCTTTGCTTAATCTATTACTCATTTATCATTGTGTTTTTATCTTTAATACATGCAGTTATCTTTCACATATAAGATTTTTTCGGTTTGAATTTATGTATTATTATAACGTGACACCATTATGAACTAACAGTAGTTGCCACAATGAATGTCTAAATAATAATAAACTACACACCTTATTACCCAACACGGCATGTAATTACTTTATGCCATCACATTTACTGACTAAAGTTAGAAACAATGCTAATTTGATTTTTTTGAGCTAAACTCATTTAGTTCTTATGTTCATCATCAATATTTACATGTTTGATTCAAGGCTCGACAAAAACAGACATCGACTACCTGCTAATCTGGGGTACGATTTTATAGCCCTAAAAGGTATTGTAAAAACAGGCACCATGATACATCGTCGGTCATTTTTGAAACATTAAAATATATAAAAACCCGCTTATCTACACACAACAAATGGTCCAACAGTAATTAATACGGAGATCCAAGGACTATGATCACACTATAAATAAGGAACAACCACCCTTATGAAATAATAATGATCCGGTATGTGCTGGCTCACACGATATTCTTCGAACATTATATGTTTCCCTCTCGTGTAGTTAAAGTATAGAAAAAAAAAAAAAAAGATACGTGTGGCACTCGGGGACTGCCGCGGTAAAGCTATTGCATAGCATTTTTTCTCAACTTATGCAATTATAATTATTTATTTTTTTTAATTTATGCAGTATTTTTTTTCTTTGATATTTTAATTCAAGTTTTTTCTTTGATATTAATTCAAGTTAAATTTGTTATCATTGAAACTATAGGTTTATGGTAACTGAAATAAGAGACATAAGTTTGAGACTTGATATCCTCTAAATATCTGGAAAATACCGCGTCAATGGTGGTCCCATATTTTGTTGTGGACTCTTGTGGATCATTATTCATTTTCAGATTCAATTTTTCCGAAAGAAAAGTTGTCAACCGCTCTGATTTTTTATCAGCGAAGTTGATGTTGAAATCGCCAGCCAAGATAAGTGGAAATTTATTACCATTTGTACCAAGTATTTTCGACCCTTCTTCAGTGTACTCCAGTGAAGTGCGATGAATAAAATGCTCTACCTCGTCCAATTTTGGATTCGGAGAAATGTAAATTGCTACCATGACTATGTGTAGGCCATTTCTAAGTTTGCATAAGCACGCACAAATATCTCCAACAAATGAGCGCCTAACATTAACATCGCTAACGTGTGCAATATGTATTTCAATATTCGGAGTCATAATATTAGTAACATTATTATTATTTTGGTAAATTGCTACCCCACCTTTTGGAACACTATCTCTTTTGAATTGAACAATACAATTGAAATTAGGTATTTCAATCGGATTATCATGCGCCATGCAAGTTTCGGTAAGAAGTAACACATTTGTTTGTCTCGTAACTGAATCTTGTAAATCATATTTGTGACTGTTTAGACTTTGGCAATTGAAAGTCATTATTGAAATGCCATTTCTATTACTAAGGAACTCTAAGACACTGTCGTCTGAACACTATTTAAAGGCATCTTTTGAATTTTTGCAACAAAGATGCAGTCGATGCAGCTTGCCTTCGATTATTATAAAACTTGAATGTAGAATTATCGTTTTTTGTCGTGATATACAATTTTTCAATATTAGTCACCCGAGAGAGCGCAACATAAACGAGTTCCTGTTATTTTTCGTTACGGAATTTCTTGATTCGGTCGCCGCGCTCAAAGCCCGCGATAAAAGCTATATGCAATATATGCAATAGCTTAATAGAAACAGGTACTCTCAGGTCTCTGCTACGCGCGTCTAACGTATAAACTCTAACTGACGCATAGCGAGATCCTAGAGGCATATGTCAAAATGATTTCGTTCGTAGCTAATTACAGAGGACGTATGGAGTTCATGCAATTATGTTTTTAGATAATTCGAACCTTCTAATTTCGATAGGCCACGTGAAAATCCCGGAATCTAAAGCGCTAGAGTGTTATAACATTCGTATAAAATAGCGAAATTTCTCACTTTTAGAAACTTCAAATTAATTAATTAATTTGACACATGTTAGGTGTTTAGGTCTTACATTATTTTTCGTTACGGAATTTCTTGATTCGGTCGCCGCGTTCAAAGCCCGCGATAAAAGCTATATGCAATAGCTTAAAAATAGGTCATACTTTTTTAAACATTTCTTAATTTAGTTTTTAGTTTCAAGAAATCCCGTTTTAGACATTGATTCGTCTTCAGATGATTGAGACGAAACTTACGTAAAGACGAATTAATAAGCATATAAACTGTAGGTAATACAGATAATTTTATAACATTACCATACATTCGGGAGACCTCAGAGAAAAACCTATACTAACTGTGTCGGTAAATATTTTACAAATCTAAAACCTAAAGATAAAAAAATCCACACAGTATATACATTAAATTGTTTAGATTGCGAAGAAAGTTATACAGGAATCTCTAAACAATATTAGAAACAAAAACTTAGAAAATTCCACAGCCTTTGCTAGATATTCTTTTGATTATAACCATCAATTCGATTACAAAAATGTTAACATTTTAACTAAGAAACCTATTATTATAAAAGATCTATCATGTAGATGATTCACATAAAACCCGACTCTAAGTCTGTAAATCATAGAAGAGACGTTAAATCATTAAGTCAAATTTATACTAATTTAATTGATTAAAACTCATGCAAATTCCTACATGCGTCTTTATGATGTTGAAAGTATATTTTAGTAAGAATGCTGAAATAATAATATTTCCAGTAAGGTCTGGCAACCTTTTCCTATTACCTCATAAATCTTTAACATCTGGTTCGAAAGTGGATACTTGAGCGCATTATAGTTTGGTTTCAGTCATATTCAAACATTGCATGAGATAACTTCGAATATTAGAAGTAGATTGTTATGCAGTGACTTCTTGATATATATTCATTGATGTGTCACAATTTTGATTCCTCGTATTTCTGTTCATTTCGGAGACGTGGGCATTTTAAATTGAAATTAATGCGATAAGGGCGCTTTGTGCTTGATACAGTTAGTTTTAGAATGTTTTTTAAGGGGGTAGTTTTCAGGGTACAAAAAATTGAAATGGTGTAGGAAGGCTTTCTCAGCTCGTTCTGAATATACAGTGAATAAGAAGTTTCCAGAAACTATGAATTAACTCTGTTTTGGAGATTTTTTCTGAACACGGGGGTAATTGCCACGGTTAGTCTTTAGATACAAAACCAGAGAATGGGTAAGTAAACAGTGAGGAGGAAATTGTCATCAACGCCCTTTTTATCCCATCATGTATGTGATTGTCACAGCCACTGAGAAATACCATATTTTTGTATTGAAAGCACCATTATTATATTTCTGTCATTTTAGTGTGTAAACTTTCATTCATCATTCTCATCATAATAATGTAGAAAATTCGAATTGCTATATCTCAACTTTGCTCATAAATATGGCGCGACGACCGTTTCTCTTTTGACACCGGTATATTGGCAACTGTTTTGCATTGGATTGTACTGAGGATATGCCCGAACATGAAGGTGTCATGTAGTTCTATTATTATTCTACGATTAATTATATGGATGAAGGATCTGAATTCCCACCTACAATCTAGGCTAAAAATTCTTTAACGATTTCAAGGACAAACAAATGCATGTGAATTTTTCTACCTTATATTTAATGCCCGTTTCTAAAACCATCACCCGTTTCTGTATCACTTTGTGAATATATTTAAAGATTTTTATATGGAAACATATAGCAGGATACAGGGTATCGCAGAAAAATTGCAAGATTGTACAGAAACAAAAGGCTGTTCTAAGTTGATTGTTTTGCTTTATTGAGTATACTTAAATGTTAGAGCGTCTGTTAAACAAAAATAGACATTACATATTTTCAAGAAGATCCATGTTGGCTCTTTTTCACGCTAGCTGAAAAGGTGGTGGTTTTCGTTAGTGCCTTTTGATTTATAATATAATGCATAGTAAGTTTATCCCAGCCCACAACACCGCGCGGCGTAAGGTTGAAAAAATGAGGAGTTGACCATCATATTTTAAGATAATAAAGGTTAGAACCTGTTTCTAAATTCAAGTTAATTGTTATAAATATTTATCATAAAGTTCCTGCCATCTTAACCCAACATTTTTTGTAGTCGAGTTCAGGATTTATCGATATTCTTTGTACATTAATTTCAAGATTTTAAGATCTGTTTAGAATTTAAGATAGACCTATTCAACGTCCTGCCTATTAGTGCTATCAAATGCGATTGAAATCAAATGTTCCGGACGAGACGATGTTTGTTTTTGTTAGTGATTGCAAAAACGTTGGAAGACGTATAGTAATTTCGTCCAGACCCAGGAATTTGAGTCGAGGCTAGTCTAACCTGCCAGTAATTCACGCTACTGCTATTTGGAAGATACAGGTTACTTTTATTATCTCAGAGAAGGGACCAACACTTTCAACGTTTCAACACAAACGCGCTTTTACTTAAAACGTTATAACAATGTATAATATAATATAACATAAAGTTGAATCATAAGATTATTTTAAAAATAGTTAAGAACGATCTTTAATTTCAGAAACTATTTTGTACTTAGTAATTTTTATCAAAATCGCATGTCATGAATTTACAAAAAATCAATCCGTACCCGTAGATCATTTACTAATTTCCTTGGCGTTGTTTCTTTATTTACAAATATACCAGTAGTTTTGATATTGAGTAGCATCAAAAAACGTTGGGCAGAGATTAAAAACCACACACCTCTAGATCAATCTCAATTTATCAATGCAGTAAAGTTTTGTTTAGAATGCACTTATGTTCAATATAGTGAGCAATATTTTAGGCAAATATTCGGTACAATAATGGCTCCTATTTCAACTACTATTGCTAACCTAGTTATGGAATGCTCAGAGGAATCTGTAATACATTCATTAGATTTTCAACTCTTATTCTTTAAACGGTATGTAGATAATTGTCTGATGTGTGTTCCCAATGATAAAATTCAGTACGTGATTAACAAATTTAACAATTTCCACAGTAAACTTGAATTTACTTGTGAAATAGAAGTGAACAAAAACATAAATTTCTTAGATATGAACATTAGGCATGATGCAGATGGAAAAACAAACTCTTCGTGATTTACTAAAGAAGTTTGGTCTCAACGTTATATTCACTTCAATTCCGTTGCACCAAGAAGTTATAAAAAAGTATTATAAACAGCGTAACGGATCGCGCGGTTAAATTGTCTCACCCAGAGAACCGTCCCAAAAATGTAAAAATTGTTCGTTGTTCACTGGAAATGAATGGCTACCCAGAAATATTTTTCAATCCCATCATTAAAGAAAGAATAAACAAAATCTATAATGAAACGTACGTGAAGAAAATTAAAAAAAGAGAATTCATATATAATTCTGAGAATAAGTATTAAATCATTGTGAGAAATTTTGTTATAAAAGTGTAAATTCAAATTTTGATTCACGATAATTATTTGAAGTTATTTTCTATTCAGATTTTCAGATGGTTTTGCGCTATCCTGAGGCAAAACGTGATGAAATGCGTGGTACAAACAGTACTTAAAGGCGGCTCCACACATGCGGCATTCGTCGAATGTCGAACGATTGTTGAAGTATCCGCCACATGTGCAATAATATCCTACACCAGTGTTTTCTTAGTTCCGAACCCCACTAGTACAAGACACTAGTAACACAAGGACCCCCCCCCCCCCTTCGGAGCTGTCAGAATTTCAATATTGTCTTGGCTACTCGGGGTGATAAGGGGGTGTGAATGCGGCACACGCGAAAATTTGTAAGAATTTTAATCTTTAAATAAGAATGTCGGACACTTCTGTGGTTTAAATATATCAGCGTGATATATATTTATAGCCGGAAAAACACGGTTGCTCTTACGTTCCAATAAGATACCATAATTTCATTTGAAAAAATGAAGATGGATGTCAGAAATACCACTCCAAATGGGAGTACCGTGCCCAAAAACAATACAGTGTAAGCGTTGCGCAAAATTTCGAAATCCTCAAGTACGATTAATCGGAACAGCCTAATCGCCAATAGTCGATTCAGAAAGAGTCCAAACGGATATTTTCGCTAAAATTAATTGAAAAAATGGCAGTGACTTAGCCCATATGAATGTCGCCACAAGCATGAAATTAAAACGTAAAAGATCAAAAATCAAGAGATCATGGCCTTAGGATGCTTTATATGGTTTCTTGAAATGCGAAATTAAACCATGAAATTGAATTTACCATCGAAAACGGTTTTAAATATTTTAATAATTTTAAATTAGAGTGAGATGTTGTCGATTTGGAGCGTCGGGCTGGTTGACTTGTATCTATATAGTCGAGCAAATAAAGCATTACACCTGGTATTTTTGAACTTATTAACGGATTTTGATGTAATTGGGTGATTCGGGAAGTCGAGTGAAATGTGGGGTTTAAAAATGTCCATATTGCTCTTGGAGGTAAGTAAACCTGGGTACCACGTCGGACACAGGGAATTTACAGAAATTGTTACTCGGGGGTTTTCGAGGATACTGAACAAGACTATGGATGTTTAAAATATTCTATAATGCACCAGGTAATTGGTAATCCTGACTATAACGTCGGTCTTGGGAAAATTCTCAAACATTTCATTGTAATAGGTACCAAACTTGTTATTTGAGGTTTTTTAAGGGTGCTAAATATCTAGAAGAATAAAACAAACTTTAAAATTTTGCCAAGAGTGTAAATATTCATGATGCTTACAATTTCTTTAATATTAAGAAAAGATGTTCCATATCATGATTTTTATTGATTAATTGTTATTTTATAAAGATATGTTATGTAAAAAAATAGTTGATTTTTAACTGAAAAATTCCCCGTGACCGACGTTATAGTCAGGGTTACCGATCACCAAGTGCATTATAGAATATTTTAAACATCATATTCGTGTTCAGCATCCTCGAAAACCTCTCATTATTCAATTCCAGCTACTTTCAGTGCTTGTTTTCAAAGTTATGTAATTAGATATATCATCTCCAGCAAATGGCATTAAAATATTCATTTTTCACGTGTTAAAATTCAGAACAAATTTTTAAGAAAACCCAATACCCCAATTTTTTTCACTCGATTTCCCGAATCAAATGAGCCCAATTACATCAACATCCGTTCATTCGTTCAAAAATTCCAGGTTTGTCCTAATTTTGTGCTTTATTTCCTCGACTACTAGTTTAAAACCTTCCTCTACATTCCCTCGATTATTTCTGAGCAACAAGGATATTAAAATATCCAAGTTATGTTTGATTTGCATCACGGCAATGAACTGAAATTATTGTTAGGACCGTAACCTGCTTCTACATTTTATTTTTCCTAGGAATTCCTTTTATGTTCTATTTAAATGTTCTGCTGTAACTATTAAAACAGCTCTTCAACCTCCTAATTTATATCCGTTTATAGCAGTCATAAAATTAGTACATTGCAGGTTTTGCTTGAACTCGAATTTTTTATTGTTCTTGTATTATTTCTAACTAATGAAATGAGGAATGTACTAAGCAGTAACTTGCGTCGTATATAACGCTTTTAAACCTAACTAGAATAAATAATAAGAGATAAAATTCACTATTACAGTACATTCATTTCGTTTCTTTTGTTTAAGTGTTATTCTTGTATATATAACTAGATATTGTTATTTACTTTTACGTCATCCAGTTTCATTGCATTGGAATAATAATCATACTGATAGATAATCATTAATAAACAGTTTTTAGTACCTTTGATAACCCTTGTTATGGTAGGTTACAAAATTTATTCTTCATTCGCGAATTTTCTGTTTAAAGTGTCATTATATTTAATCATTTTGTTTATATTGTGGTCAAAGTTGGCAAAAAATTATATGTTAATTGATTCATAGAAGTATGATAATATATACTTGACGCGTTTCAGACAAAAGATATTATGTGACAAAATAAATTAGACTTATCTTCAAAAAAATGTCTAGTACTCAATTATTAAGATCCTATATAATAAACTAACCCATTGAAATAAAATGCAACCATTAAATAACATTGAGAGGAACTTGAAAAATTTCTCAATCAAAAAAGCCTACACATTGGACGAATATCTCCAAGACAACGATATTGTATTTTAATCTGTAGAAAACTTGTCTTATTTATGTATTACGTTTTCTTCATTTTAAACATTTTCTATTGTAAAATTTTCCAAGTACCATGTAACTTATATGTATCACTAAAACTTTTATTTATTTTATTTGACGTGTTCTTCACTGTCTTGTAAACAACATGAATGGAACAATCAAATACTATCTATCTTTCTATCTATCTATTGCTATAAAGTATGGTCCTTATATGCATGAAATATGCTTCAAGTCTACAGTATATGCACTAATATATGCAACAAAAATAATTATGAACTGATGGAGATAATTGTTATTATTTTACAATTTGAAATTTAGATTATAAAACCAGCTTGATTAAATACAAAAAAATATAGTTAAATTCATGTTTGTCTGTATCAAGCGGTAAACGTAAATTGAGTCCCATATCGATTTCCTACGTAAATCATACTACGTAAATTCAGTACCGGGTTTCAATATAATTCTCAGAATATTCTTAGAAATGAGAGTGTTAAGATTAGCGCGATTACAATATGTTCATTCTATATCAACAGTTAGGTTAGTGGGTTAGGTTAGGTTAGAAAAAAAGTGGGTACAATAAACAATCATTATTGGTTATTATAAAAGTGTTGAGACTAACGCAATTACAATATTTTCATTCTATATCAACAAAGTTAGGTTAGTAGGTTAGGTTAGGTTACAACGAAAGGGGATATAATAAACAATCATTATTGGTTATTGTGCAATACTTGCGTACATATGAGTACATACATGGGACTCGGCTTATGTAGATGTTAAAAAGACCCGGACTGAATTTACCTACATAGAAAGGCTCCGATACAATAGCTATCAACG